>JASANE010024856.1:0-43152 GCA_030248225.1 Trileptium ribeirensis | reverse complement strand
TTAGAAGATTGGGCAAGGTAAATTACAGCTTATCGAAGGGTATGAAAGAATTAAATCAGATCATTTATGCTAGCTTAAAACTACCTATGTACTGCTGGCTTCAAGTCTGCGACGGAGACGAGACTAAGCATTGCAGTTCCTTTTAGTATAACAGATTACGACAATAACAGGAGTCGTAACATGGAAATCAGTGTCACGAAATATGACACCATAGGGAGGAAGAAATATGGCAAAGCAAGAAATATAAATTAATGTAGAATACAAATTGTGGTCTAATGAGGGAAATGGTCTAGCGGTGTAATGCAGGGAAACATGGCACTTCGCCGGACCTATAGATTCGAACATAACACGTTACAAGTGTATTAAAACTGCAGTCATGCAAGTGGACCTTTGAAGGTTGTGGGTACCCGCGGGCTCGACATTTGAGGCCGTACCCGGCCTGGACCGCGGGTACCCGTACCCGCGCACAACTATGACAGTAGCAGTAGACGATACATTTTTGGTATTATATATCTACTAGTGTATGAAGAATACTTACTATTACTATTTGAGGAACTACCACACGTCTGGTATGAACAGTGCTGATGCTAGTCATGATAATCTGGATCACATTCATGCTGAAAAGTTACCCTATGTACACAATATAGATTATTTAGCTCAAGTTCACCAGATACAACAATAATGATTTTAATAGACTGGCAAAACGATTTCCTTAAATTATAAGAGGGTGTTCACATTGCATCCGATCCACATATGACCAAACTCTGTACATACGTACCATATATATACGTATGTATTTATATATATCATTATTCACAGATCATCATGCGATTCAGTTCGACAAAGCAGTGCATGCTGTGCGAACACTGTATAAAATAAAGGTGCAAATCGGATGGATGCAATGTAAACACGGTGTATGTTTGCAGGACAATGATTAAGCCATATTAATACTCCTTGCAGAGAAAGTTAGCCGAAAAGACCAGGGTGCTCGTGGGGATGAGATTTCCATCCCCATCAAAAGTCCACGGGGATCCCCATCCCCGCCAAATCGAATTAAGATCCCCGCCGATCCGCGTGGGAGTTTGTATACCTTTTCAATGAGTCAGTGTCAGACTTTTAAAATAGAAAGCCAGGGTATTGAGACAATTATGCATATTTGGAATCAACTCAGTGGTGTAGGTCGGAGATTTATAGTTTTGTGCACCATGGCGACGTGCTGCGTGCGAGTTAAATGAAGTTAATGAATCTACAGAACGTATTTTCCCTCCTTATGTGGTGGAGAACTCACTGAATTCAGAGATTGGAGAAATATGAGCTTCCGAAGCGGGCCGCTCTGTTCTCTTTCTCTCTGGGCGAGAATATGGTGGAAATGGAGTTTGTCAGCAATAACCGCAACATTAGTACAATAAACCCTTCTATGTGCATAATGAATGAAGCTCTGCTATGGTCCACGGTGGGCGAACCCACGGACGCCCCATCGCCATAGGGGCCACGCCCGGTAGCTGAGCAGAGTACAGCCACGGGCCCCAGTTTCCTTGTCAGACACGAAAACTCTCTGATATTTTGTGAGTTACTGGGGCTAGATACATGCTCTCTAGCTTCAGCGCATGATACAGACAGCTCTCATGCTCATTAAGTCTCATACTAGATAATTTGGCTCTCTAGTATGATGTTGGGGGTACTAGCTTCCTACTGCATGATGCTGCTCTCATGCTTTATTACGAGTCATAGGTTTAATGCTTGAGTTCGCCGTAGCCATAGAAAAAGCAAGTAGCGAATGAGAATTCTCTTTCGTACCGGTATATGTCAGTTAAATGCCTTCGCTCTAAAGGATTACGATGAAACCGTTCGAAGTTACTTGCACAAGTTTTTAGATCATTCCGATTTGTCACCAGAGGTTGATAACGCTACTCCAGGAAGTAGCCAAGGAAAATTAACACATTGGAAGAACATAATGCCGACAGCTTCTCCAAGATGTTTGCGGCCTCAGCACCGCCGCCCAAAAAGCCTCGGCAAGCGCTTGATCATCTGACGAGCGCACTATCGTTGTTTGCGAAAATACGACGCCCCTTTCGAAATCCTTTGGAATTTTGGGAAAGCGCCAGTCAATTTCCAATATTGCAATCATGTGCTCGAATTCTACTTTCCATTCCGCTGTCCTCAGCAGCAATCGAGCGTTTGTTCGGTGAAGCTGGTCTGATCCTGTCAAAACTGCGGAAAAATCTAAAGCCTAAAGTTATCCAATCGCTCATGTACATTATGTATTGCAAGAAGCTGGATCACCTGACCAGAGACATTGATGTGACAAATGAGGAGGTGAAATATTACGTTAGAGGAGTTCCAGCTCTGGATACGGAGGAAGATACTGATGAGGATTCTGCAACGTAACTGGTGGGTTTGGAAAAAGCCGGAGATATGTGTTAGGTAAAGGGTTAAGTATCCGGTTCAATTTAGCAATCAGGCAAGGACCCATCTATGGCCAATGAAGCTGATAAGCTAGTTAGTACCCAGCATCATAGTAGATAGCTAAAATATCTAATATGAGACTTAATTAGCATGAGAGCTGTCTGTATGATACACTGAAGCTAGAGAGCTTGTATCTAGCCCCCAGTAATTCCCAAAATGTCAGAGAGTTTTCGTATCTGACAGGGAGACTGGGGCCCATGGCTGTACTCTGCTCAGCTATCGAGCGTGGTCCCTATGGCGATGGGGCGTTTGTGGGTTGGCCCACCGTGAACCATAGCAGAGGTCATTACACAAAAGAGTACACCCTCTTCACAGTTTTCAGTAGTGAGTTTGGTTCATAGAAGTACCCAGGTTCCTGGTTGGGGGTCACGCCCCTCGAGGATATATGTATATATGACCTACAAGATCCGCAAAATTGGTAAATTTGGGTTATAAAAGTGAGAGAATTGGCCCCGCAGGTCCAATTTTGGGCCCCGCAGGTCAAAAATGTTCATTTTGGGCCATTTTAGGATAACAGAATCTCAAGAAATCCGCGCAAGGGGCGGAAAATTTTTTTGCATAGCTTTATAACGGTGGAAAAAATTTTCATAGGTCGGGTCGGTTGGGGGCAACGACCCCCCTGGCTACGCCAATGGTTTGGTTGCGTACAAGCTGCAGCAAGATGACGACCAGCAGAACCAGTTGCAATGACACGATCACATTCTGCATAAAAATCCCACGATCATCAAAACGATGGGGTGTAGTGGGGATCCCCACGACATCAAAATTAATCCCCACTACACCCCATCCCCACGAGCACCCTGGAAAAGACTGTAAAATATTTAAATAGGCATTTTGAATACATGACAACAATGCCTGTTCAATATTTTACACCACTAAAAACACAAAACTATGATATATGTCGATATTTGAAATGTCACCGCTGACCGTTTGCCACCATGTATATAACGTAGTAGTCCATAGAAAATTGATCGACTACCCTTTACGTCCTGGATAAATTTTAATTTCGAATACTGATAAACAATTATTATAGATCGCCGTGAGGTATCGATCCAGGAAAGCTTAAGTGAAATTCGGCGGTTCATTAGCCATTGCGCTATTTCGGAGTTATTGCTCAAATGTTTATGGTTCCTAGCAAAGCGACGCGACAACAGCACGCGTACAGTTCTGTAGTACATAACAAATTCGTTTAGTATCTGCTATCAAACGTAACTGGTCATTGATGAATAACCGCAGTCGTTACAGCATTATCAAACGAATAAACTTATGCAATATTATGTCAAATTGCTTTTATACATAAATGACATAAACAGCTCAAACTTCAATAAATAACAAAATATAGTTTTATACTTGGTGTTAGCGCCTTTTATGTGGACCAAATACGTGTTACGTGCTTTAAAATCATTCTATTTTAGATTTCTGATTGCTAGGTATTACCGTGCAAATTCATTTGGTGTTTTCAAGTTAATCTACAGAAATTCCGATGCGTATTTTTATAAGAATATTGAACTAACCATGTCATATCTAATTTACAACTGAGTTAGGGCCAATACTAACTAAATTTGCATGAATAACTGACATATTTTAATTATATATTGGATATTAAAGTGTTGAAATTTTTAAACCACAGCATGAACATATTTGTGAAATCAGAATATTTTGCGCCTTTGATCTCAGTTTTTTACTTCCTGCACCGAGATAGGTAACGTGTGCAGTTAGTATTCCAACTATCATAGGTGGCGAACCATGTATCATTTAATTGCCAAATACGTGTCGGTAGTTGGACCTTACAATATTTAATTACGACATATTCGGTGATACGCATAATTCAACAAGGAGTAGTCGGAAGGACGTCGATGAGGGCTCACAACTTTTGTCTTGACACGATCTGGTAAGCTTTTGAGCCTTAGATTGCTCTCATCTGTTACTGAAAAGCAACATTTTCAAAGCTTTATGATACAGAACTTGTAAATAATATGCTAATTTTCATTTCATCGTCTGACACTCCTGTACAAAGTATTCACATGCAGTTTTCACATAAACATATGTAGGGGTATAAGAGACAACTCAGCATCTATATTTGTCTCGTTGCCAAACTGAAACCAAATAACCCATCTTTTCAGGTTAAATTCCAAATTCTTCGTATTTCATCAAGTACTTGTTTCTTCCACTAAGGCATAAAATTTTATTGGTCCACATTTTTATGTCCATCTTTTCGAGACATCACAGATTTAGGCAATTTACGTTATAAAAAGTTAATATTTCCAAGGAGTCTCTACGGTAGTTGGGATCACGCCGCTCATGGCAATTAATATATAACGTTGTAAAACGATTATTGGTTCTATAGTGAGACAACAGCTTGCCTAGAAAAAACAACGTATGTAACGTTGATATTCCTCTGTTTAAAAAGTTTATAGAGCTAGCCTTCATATTTCTTGTTATAGATCATATTCTTCCAAGCATCCGCAACATTTTCAGTTTGAAAGTTATATCTCTGATAAATGCCAAACACATAGCGGACGTTCTCGGAAAAGTTAATCCACACGTCCATACACATAAAAAATGTCGCCCTTTGAAATAGGTAATTAAAATGAGGAAATGACATAGAGTAATAAATAAGCAACTTTTGCAATGAATTTTAACCAGGTTTTCATGCCATACAACAGGAAATTATTTTAGACCTTCAGTTATCGAAATCAGCGATTCCTGTCTACAGCTAATAAGTTATCTCAATGGAAAACCGCATCAATTACAAAACTCTATGGAAAGCCGCATCAATTACAACAAAGCAAACTATGCATAATACATAACAAATATTTATGTAATTTTAACTTAAAAACCAATAGTCGCATCTGACTAAGTTTAAACTTGTATTTTCAGCGAATCATTACGAAAACTTTCACAAATCGAATATGTATAATCGTCAAAATCTGAGTTTTAGAGCACAGCAAACCTATATAGTTTTCGCAACTCCTAGGGCACACCTTCATGATTTGACACATTAGCACACAAAGACTACAAACATAACACAAAAATATATTGTGACACCTAAATTTTGTAATAATATAGTATTCGCTATAAATGATCTCAGAACGCGCGTGCTCGAAAAGTGACCGTCATTTCTAAGGCTAACTTTATTTAAAGTTAAATTTAGTGCATCAATCAAGCTGTGACTCGTTAAACGAATATCGTTTTGTCAGGATTAATTAAAAAATAGCTGCAAAATAACATTATAAGGCTATGAAGTTGTCAATACATTATTGTTATACACAAGTTATATAACTATAATGGTGATCAATGTATATCATCTATTATTAGCTTCAGCGTTAGCACTACCTAAGTTACCTGTCCGGACCCCAACAGCGTGTTGAGTAGAATTTGACAAACCGGCGACAGACTCACTTGAGCGCGTTGCATGAATGCTAGCACCGTTACTATCCGCTATATGGTAAACATTTTGATTACGACCACCAGAAACATCGAAGCGAAACTGGACAGGAGTTTCCAAGCAGGGACTGAGTGAAGTCGTAAATATCGGCCTGTGCCTTGTGTCAAGAGAAAAAGAGAGACACGTATTACTTGCGGTGCTACAAGTTTTCTGCAGTCCCGTAGTTGTTACGGTCGAATGTATGTTCGAGGAATTTAATGTACTCGGTGAGGCAGGGCTCGGCCCACTGGCATGAGCGGCGAATGCAGCGGCTGAGCTTATCTGGCTTTGCGTTATAACTTCGGGTTTGACGTATCTGTCCCAACTATTGGTCAATGACGAAGATACCTTAGGTTGTGAGCCAGCATTATTCGCTAGAGTCGATGTCACCGGATGAGCATTAGACGCGTATGGTTGCTTCTTTTTATGCGATCGCTTACTTCCTTTTTCACCCCCCGCAGTGTCGAGTTTAGCTCGCTTTGATCCTGGCTCGTAACCTACATAAGGCTCATTGGGATCTAAATAAAATTGTAAAATTCTATGAAAGACACTGTCAGTAACGATACATAGAGGAAATAAATTCATTAAAAGCATAGCATTACCCTCTGGGACGTCGCCAATTCCTCAGAAGTGAAGGGGTCCGGTCGTTACATTTATTTGATTATAACCACTTCACATAATTTTTTCACGTTTGCCAGTTAGAATCGTCGACTCCCTCTTGTGACGCCTCTGATTGCCTTTTTGTGGTTGCTGCAACGGCCCACATTTAGTTCGAACACTATTTAAAGTCATGCACAATCAAATGCGCATACGTCATCGCATTCTGCTACGTCATTATTTCTGCAATATTCATCATTTATGTTTTCCAATTCGAAATTATGTAATAGTACGCTGCTGGTTGAGCAACTGCCAAACAAAATAGTAGCACACGTCAGCGACGTGTAGACGTATAACATTAACAGAGCACTAATCAAAAGATAAATCAAAAAAGTCCTGGAACTCACCCATGTTCCATTTAATAATCAAACAATGTAGATTTACAATATTAGCGGGTATTTATTAAAACGAAGCGAGTGAAGCAAGAGGAGTTTTTACTGAGGTCGCTAGGGGAAAAACCGTGACGTTATTTTGTGTAGTTGTCTTCCATAGTTCAGTATTTAGCTGGATGGATTTGGATGTGCCCTTTAACTGAACACGAACAGCTCCAACCCCATCTTCCAACGCAGAACGGCAAAACTAGTTTTTAATGCTGCTATAACACATCTGGCCATACGGGTACCAGTTTTCACAGGCATTATTTCACGATACACGCTTCGCGTTGAAAAACGGAGACTCAGAATCAGCTCATCGAGATATACAGCTTTGCTAAAGATTTTTTTGCGGAGCGATTCCCGGGGCCTTATGAGTACGAGTATATCATGATTCCTTTTTATTGCTTTCAACCTTTTTCCAGAAATATCGAATTTTCAAATTTCTGTAAGTTGTTGCATATGCTTTACCTTAGAAAGAGCATTTTATTAAGGCACGCTGAATATGATGGTTTTGTTGTCTGGAGTCAAGCTTGACTATATTATTCCTTTGCATAGAATTTCAAGCGTCCTCCGGTCCACGAATCCGACACCCAAAACGGTCTGTTTTCATTTGCTGGAACATTGCTGGTTATTCGGTTGGTTATGTATTGCGTGCAGGCATCAATCATGACCTTTATAGATTCTTTTCCGAATATAATGATTCAATGTAAGGTACATATATTTTATGCCTTTTCAGATATTTTCAATGGGTTTAAGATCAATGAACCCGATTTCCAGAATATAGCCTGTCTTCATCAGCTTAGTCATGCATTGCGTACCGGACTCAAAGTATGTTCAGTAGGTTTTTGGCAGGCAGGATAAGATGGTTTGATTATCCACACAGAGACCAGCATGAATTATACTTCAGCTGCTGTCGACGGGTCTAGGTTCGACGAGGTTTTAAGGTTTGCAATGGGTTCAGGAGCCCACAGGGTTTAGGGTGGTAAATACATCAAAAACAGCTTGTTACCGTTGATTATACAAAATGACAAAATTTAAATGTAAATGAATGATACGATGTTTTTGCTTCAATATTTGCGGTACAGGCTTAGACTAAGTCGACGATAAAGCCTCTTTTTGGAACCGTAAAATTTTAAACCAGTTTTATGCGATTTAACCCTCAAAATAGAGTCTGAGCTCTTGGCGTCCAATGAAAGGCGTATCTCATCGCTTTTCTATCGAACAAAACAGTTTATTAATAAATCCAATAGGTGTCTCCCGCTCCCGGAACGCATTACCTGGAGGGCAAGTCCCTGAATGTTCACCAAACAGGACCGCTTCGGGAATGCGACACGAAACTCGAAGCATAAGTTTATTTGGCGCAACGTCACGAACAACCTTGCACTGCACTTCCTCTAAACACGACACCCCCATGTAGAATTCTACCTACAACAAACAAAATTACATTAATCATTCATGATTATTAGAATCACATAACGCCAATTTGTGTTTATAGTAATCCCCCGTGAGCGTACACTATATCATTATAAAATACTAGTTGTTTGCATAACAAAAATAAAAGGGGCAAGCGTGGCTACCCTACCTTAATCAAGAATCAACCAGTATTTGTTCAACATTATGTACAATACTCGCCACAATATATGTGTGACTATACGAGCGAGCGAACAATAGTTAGCTGTGGCGAGTACTGCAATTTATACAATTCAAAGCGGAGCGTCTTTTATCGCCCGCGAAAGCCGTCGGCCTACTTTTTTATACCAACTATTGGTAGGGTGGTCGAGCAATATCCCGGGCGTCGGACAGCGGCACCAGCTCGTTAACAAATATCGGCTGTTGACGGCTGCAAACGCCATCAGCCAGCTATTTAGGCCGTCGGCCGGAATGCAGAATCTTTTAAGTTTAGGTGTGCACCGTTCTTTGACCACTACGATCACCAGCAACATTTCACCTCAACCTATGTGAAGCATAGCAGTGATAATTATTGAGATATGAAATAGAACTTTAACGTCAAATTCAATGTAAATATAGCTCTGTTTGTGTTTTCTACACTGATGCAGCCAAAAATTTGTACGGTATATATATTGCGACACACCAGACATAATTAAAATAGTAATACAGATTTCCTCGGAATAACACCATTCCGTAAGATACAATTAATTTCCAAACGAACAGTTCATATAAACATCTTTCGGTTTGAAATTCGCATGGTCGTTTGTGTTATAGATACTTAACCTCGGATTGAAAAAGGCCTCCGAACTGACCATTATGTATAATATATTTCAATATTTTATATGTGTATTATATGTGACTAAACTTAAGATGCGCTCATTAACCATCGTATCTTGTAAAGTAGATAGTACCACTGTATTTATAGGACCAAGTAAGAAATAAATTAGATTAACTGCCTGCGCATAAAGCAATTACAATCGTACCTGCATTTATAGGAACAAGTAAGGAATGGATTAGACTAACTGGTTGCACATAAGTAGCGAAGTGTAATGACGGTTCTATGACGTTTATTAGTTTTAAATTAGGATTCGAGACATTTGTCGTTTACCGTACCTTGTGATTTTTGCAAATAAAGCTAATTTTTTAATAATAAATTACTGAAGTAGCTAATTTACGAATATTAAATTCGTGTCGTGGCAACAGAAACTTATTGGCTGGCATATAAAACTACAATATTGGTGAGCCGTTACCTCGTCGGATGCCGTTTGACTTCAAAACTGGCCATTACCCACCACTTCCACAAGGCTCTTCCCATCCGCAGAATGTAACTGCACCAGCAATATGATTAAGATAAATTGACAATCATTTTCATATAAACTTCTAACCTATGAAGAGGCTCTAACCGATAAAATGCTCAAATGAAACCACTATTTTTTATACATCTAATAAAGAATAAAACTCAAAACTTCTAAATCACAGCTACCAAGCGAACAATAATGGCCAAAATAACATAGTATTCAATCGGCGTCGACTGTGAGATTATGAGGAAAAATCGTTGAAGAAGCACAAACACAAAACTACAGTGCTCGCCAGAAATCAGTGCTGTTCATTCGATCTTCGATAAATTCAAAATAATTTTGTTCGAGAAGCGTTCGAAATTTTAGAACCCTTTTTTAATCTCTTCAAAAGCTATTCGATACGTGTTCGAGAATAAATTTTGATCGATGTTGGTTCGTTCGAAAGGTGACACTCATTTTTGGCGAGTACTATAGGTGCGCCGCTGGATTCTTTTATGCGTCAAATACAAAAAGTTTCTAATATTATCATCCACTGCTCAATAAATATGCTTATGACCATAATCGTCATCATAAGGTTCTAGCCAGAAATGTGGTTCAGTTTCAATCAAACGAACATCGAACATAATAATTTTCCTGCGCGAACAAGTCTCGAACAAATTTTAATAAAGCGCGCTAAAAATTTCGAACAGGTTTCGAACAAGATAATGAAAATTATTTACCGAACATCTAAAGAACGTCGAGGGAACATCGAATTAACAGCATTTCATTTCTGACAAGTGCAGCCACGGACAAAAATAAGTTCGTAAAAACATTTACAAACGAACGTAAAATTGTTAACAAAATTTGTGGTATTTTAGAACGATGGAAATACAAAATTTTATCGTTAAAGATTTTTTGCGTTCGTTTATGAACGAACGTAAATGCACCTGCGTTCTTTATTGTGCACTTGTTTCTGTCCGTGACTGTACATGCCCTAAGTTTTCACAAATGCTTTTGCACAGCATAAATTGCGCCATTTCAACTTAATACTCAAATCGATCTTTAAAAACGTGCACCAGCATACGACCGCGAAATTCCGGCAAATACATATTAATAACACTACATAAATAATTAGTTATTTCTAAGTTTCGATAAAGCGTTGTTGACTGTGGAATTATTAGACGGTCTTTACAGTTGTTGCATTCAATATACCAAGAAGACTATCTATTATAAACAGATGGATCATCGAATAAAAATATTTACTCGCAGAGCGAAGAGATACCGAGCAAGTATGGCAACTCTTTGCTTAACGATAATCTTGTCTTTATATATTCAGGCCCATGAGCCCCATTTAACCCCACGATAGCGATTATACACCGGCATTACTTCTATGGCAACGCTACGATTACTTTACCATATACCAAACCAAAGATTTAATGGACTATTGTGTATCGCTGTCAATAACAATTGATAGCTATTAATGATGATGAAACCAAAGAAGTCTATATTTTCTTTTTCGAATGGTCAAGAAGACAAAGAAATTTTTTAATATTTATAAATCGAAATTTTTAGGAAAAGAGGGCACATAAGTTGTAGGACCCCTACACATACCTTATGTTGGTGCATATCACGCAAATACAATTATAACATTCACTTGCAACAAAACGCTATTATAGAGACATTCTAATGACATACCTACATATATATATATTGAAAAAGTAGTAAAATCTCACCATTTATGATGCCAAAATTTACCAAGTTTTGCTGCGTACGGTCCTGCGAAGTTAATAACCCAAAAATCTGGGGTTAAAATAGCGAAACCAAGGTGTTTATCGGGTTAAAATAATCCTATAATACCACATCATTCACCCTAACAAGCACGGAACCTTTCTTTGCAAAAATTTTGAAAATTTCACTTTTTGCTGTTCACTTTAAGCTCGAAAACGACTTTGGCAAAATATAATATAAATGAAAAATATAGCTCTGGTGAGATGATTCTGTAAGGCGCATCTTCGATTGCCTCTTTCATTAAGCCTGTGTTGCAAAATAACGACCCTGAAATACTGGTGCCTACATGGCTTGACTTGGAAAAAGAATCCTTAAAACTACATTGTAACTACATTGATTATTTCGACCCAGAAGATGGGGTCGGGGTTCTTAAGATTATTCAACTAAAGGGCATGTCGTATCACTTTAGATATCGAACAAAAAAATTTGTCGAAATTTTCCATCTATCCGGTGATTAGTAAGTTATCAATGACGCCGACTAAAAAATAAATTTTGACATGTCCCCTAGCGGTCTGAGAGGAAACAGCGCTCGCTCTGTTTCAATTACATTAAAAATAATATGCTTCCGGCGTAACATTCTAAGGGTGAACAAAACCTCGTCGCGCCCCTACTAAAACATTGAAAACAAATTGTTACCGAACACTATTAGAAAGTAGCTATTTCACTCACTATACGAATACCATAAAACGGAATATCAAACCCCTCCGGAAAGCAGATTTTGACAAAATTCTCTTTTCCCATGTTAGTTATTTCACTGACTAAAATATCGAAAACACGTAAGACGCTGAACCAAATAATGGCCAAATGATTTTTCATTCAGTCGCTAAAATAAAAACAAATGATTGTAGCACCCCTTAGTAGTGGAGTAATTTTTTTGCTAAGTGCGGATGCAAAATCAAGAGTATCTGAAAACTATAAATGATAATTGTTGATCAACCATATTAATCATTCCGTTTTGTGCTTAGAATTTTGTGTAACACCGGCGGAAACCCAGAAAAAATTAAAAATCACCTATAACAGTGGTCGAGATGCATAATTTCTGAACTCGATCGTCTAGTTGAGTCGAAAATGTACCAAAATTATCGTTGTATTTTCTAAACTGTTCAATTTCGGCCTGGAGCGGAGCTAAACGAAAAGTCTCGAATTTCTTAGGGAGTTGTGCAAATCGCACAAAGATAAAATGCATCTCCTCCTTCAATTTCCAAAATATCAGTCAAAATTTCGAACGTGGTCAACAAACAAATACACAAATTTCATGCATCGGATTTTATATTTTTCCCTGGCTCCCGAGATATGATCATTCAAAATCAGTTCGTCGTGACGAATAAACAAAATTGGCCCAAAGTGTATAAAAATGGGAAAGGCCATATTCAGTAGTTGAGTAGTTCGTCATTTTCATTTTAAAATAATAATTATCTCGATAATATGACCAACTATATCAGTACAACAAGCGAAAATAGTTGGTTTAATGGCCAAGACTTAAAATTAAACATTATTCAAAAACAAAATAATTGCACCTCAAAGAATTCTTAATACCGTTTTTTGCCGAAAATGAGCCAAATTTAAACGGTTTTGGCCATAACTCGGCTCAGCCTTGGAAAGTCGCAAAATAACGTAAACCGAGTAATCAATGGCGGAATATGCGTCAACAGATACTAAACGTAACGCCATCAGCCACTTCGATGAAACGATAGTACTGGGTAGAAAGAAGCGAAATCTAATGACCCGTTTCCATTTTCGGACCATGACCGCATCCGGCCAAAGTAGCACAGTTCGACTCCTTTCTACAAGACTTATCCAACAATAGCATAATCACCAATACTGTGCAACTAACGCCAAAAATCTATTTCTAAGGGTTCATTAGAGCAAAATCACTATATGTACATATATGGCGTCTTCTCGGGAAACCCATCGAACCAGGGCTTCGTAGCTTTTCTCAGAAATGCCACAACTGGTCATCAGCCTAATCATATCAAAGATTGTGCATTATACCTCCGGCATTTCGCAATAAAATTTTATTATGCTTGCAAATTTATGGTAACACTATGAATTTCGTTAGGCGCATAAGTAAATGTAACAGATCCATGCTGGATCGTTTCGAGTTAGATTAATCCTTACTACACCCTAATGAACAACATTTATGAATTTTGGTTACAAATCCCTTGAAATGGATTTCCCCAAAGACAACGGCTCTGTACGAAATTGAAGCCATTTCCCCGTGGCAGTATGCACCTAGAAAGAGTTCCCAACCAATGGTCTTTTTGTATCCATTTAGGTCATGTATCGATTTCCCCGTTTATACTAGCTGGATATACAAAAGCCCCTGCCGTCGCCCAATATATAGAATCGCCCTATATATAGAATCATTATGTATCACTGCCCTGAAAAGATAGCTATATAAGTATTACGTATCATCGACCCTGAAGAGGTCGCTATGTAGGTACTACGTATTGCCGGCCCTGAAGTGGTATACTCGACACTCTCGATATATACCTAGGCATCTTGCAGTATTTCGGTCAGCACCACCGACGTTTCCATGAGCACCACGGGTGAATATGAATACCATATCATGATTATACGATTTCCGTAGCATTGTTGCTGTTGTTCATCGTAATATATATACATATATATATATGTATATATATATACACATGTATGTCATTTGTTTTTGCCATAAAGGCACCCATTTGTACACAGGACTTGTATTGCCTTACCATGCTTCTATCGATCAATGTATATATGTGTAATGCGGCATGTTTTGTCTAAGAACATGCATGGTAGCATGTTTTTTCTTCTGTGTTGAATTGGTTGCGGCGTGGTTGTGGCTTAATGACATTTCGAATAGCCATGTTGTGCAAAACTATATTTTCATTATTTTAAATAGTTCTGAAACTTTATATTTTAAACTTTAAAAACCTATGCTAAAATTATAGATTTTATGAATTTCGTTCTAGTTCTCGGTATAATGTTGGTCGATTGAAATGTCAGTTTTGCGGTATATATATGTTCGTTAATTTGAGAGCGGCGCAGTGTTCTGAATTTTCGCAATCATCGTTGCCTTTAGAAATAAACGATAGTGTTGTGCTGTTCCAGTGATTTTCTCTTGTTTCTTGTATTCGTTAGTCAGATATACATTGCCAGCTGTTTAGGTTGGCGAAGCTTTCAGTATATACAAATTTATTCCGACTGTTTCGGTTGGGAAGCAACATTCTAACAATTGGTCCGCCTGTTCCGGGTGGACTTACCACTTCACATATTATACTACTATTCCGAAAATACGGGTCGAACGCCGCCTGATTCGGGTGACGCTTTACGCCAAAATCACCGCCCGCCTGTATCGGTTGAGCGCAAAGGTATAACCCTACGGCTTCACCAAACACCAAGTAATGCACTAGTTAGCGTACGTTGTCACGCTCGACGTACGCTACATTGGTGACAGCTGCTGCACCTACTGCTGCACCTATGGTCGTAGAGCTCGGCGATCAGGATCGTCAGCTGTGACCAGCCCTGGTGCACTTCCAGTTTGTTGGCTGACCTTGGACCCACAGTTGTCTACACACTCTATTTTCGGTCATACGCGCAACGTGACAGAGCCAGCGGAGCCTGTTGTGTCAAACGATTTCGTTGACCGTTGGTTGCGAATAGCAGTGCCGTGTGATGTCAATATTTCGAATGTGGTCGCGTCGGGATATTCCGGCGATAGTTCGAAGACAGGACATTTGAAAAACCTCTAGCTTATCAATGTCACGTTTGTTCAGGACCCATGTTGCGCTGCCATATAGTAGGGTACTGACGACGGCGGCATTGTAGACTTTCAACTTTGTGTGGAGTGTTATTTCGTTATGACGCCATATGTTGGTTTTCAGTTGTCCAAAAGTCATTGCTGCTTTGCCGATACGTGCGACAACATCCGCTGAACTAGCAGTTTTAGTAATGTCGATAATGCTGCCGAGATAGCTGAATTCATCGGCGTTTTCAATGTTAACTCCGTTTAGGATGAGCTGCGGAACCGGATGGTGTGGAGACATCGTTTTTGTTTTGGCAGGGTTGATTACTAAACCCAGGGTCGCGGCAGCGTCGGAAATCCGATTAAGGAGGTGTTGGCAGCTGTTTGCGTCATTCTGCAGAATCACTATATCATCGGCGTATTCTAGATCAGCGATAACCTGAGCCGATGCGTATTCTACGCCGTCGGTATCCAATACAGATTTTGCCAAATCCAGTCGAGCACGAGGTTGAACAGAATTGGAGAGAGTATACACCCTTGACGTACACCTGTGTTGATGCTGAATTCTGGGGAAATTCCATCTGATGATCTAACTCTGCTATGCGCCCCACTGTACATGTCCTTTAAGGTGTCAACAAGAATGCCAGGTGATCCACATTTACGCAATATTTGCCACATAGACTCTCTATGTATGCTGTCAAATGCTGCAGCGAAGTCAATGAAACAGACAACAGTTGGCTGTCCGTGACGTACGCGTCTTTCTAGTACTTGTCGTAGCGTGAAAATTTGGTCGGTGCATCCTCTGCCGCTTCTGAAACCACCCTGTTGCTCCCGAAGATATCCCTCGTATGCTGATGACATACGTTGTCTGACAATTGTTGTTAGTATTTTGCCCGCTATCGACAATAAAGATACGCCCCTGTAGTTAGAACATATGTTCTTGGGACCTTTCTTATGCAGTGGGACAATAATACTATCTTTAAAGTCGTTAGGCACTCGTCGTTCTTGCCATATTAAAAACAGAAGTTTTTTTCAGGCGAGGCAGTGCTGTAGCTCCGCGGCTTTGAGGGCTTCTGCGTGGATATCACATGTACCCGGAGATTTACGAACTTTGAGAGACGTGATAGCTTGCGCTATTTCGGTCTCTGTTGGCGGATCAGCGTTTACAATGGAGTGCTGCGATTGGTGACAGCGGTGGGACTTGTCACACGAGTCCGAAAACACGCTAATCAAATAGTTCAAGACACAGCGGCGACAAATAAGCGCTATAAACTTTTGCGCACGACCACTAAAGAATCACAGTGGGTGATCGAAAGCGTGCTGGATCGGAGGCCGCCGCACTTAGGGAAAATCGTGATCTAAGTCATCTACCTCGCACATTAGATAAAGTTGACGAGCGACTAACTGCTTTCGAAAATAACGCAATTTCGCGATTGGACGAAGCAACTATTATACAATCCGATCACAAAACAACACTCATACAGCTCAACACATTACTAGAAAAGAACTTACCAGCAATCGCACACCAATTAGATGCAATAAGAGAACCCTTAATAATTCAGCAAAAACCAAGCAGCAATTCGGACGATCTGCTTCAATCGGATATACTACGCGAAATCAAGGTTACGCAGACTGCAATAGAACAGTACAAAACCCTATTACAACATGTAGATCAATTAACGTGCGCTATTATGACACATCAGGAAAGCGACGTTGTAACACCAAAGCAAATCGAATCACAATTACACGACTTCGTGAACCAAATATATCGTAGTGACACTGGTACAACATCGATGTCGCAACATGGCCCAACCATACGAATCACTCCTTTCAACGGAGAGAAAGGCGATGATTTTGGCAGTTGGCGCCTGAACGAATTTGAAGTAAAATTTGCAGCAAATGGGTGGCCAGAACAAAACAAATCGAACCTACTCGGAGTACATTTATCAGGCAATGCCAAATTCGTGTATAATAGTTTAGAACCAGACATTCGTCAGGATTATAATCGATTGGTTACCGCCTTAGACGTGGCACTTATGACAGAAGATCGCAGGAGATATCTAAGTGACCAGTACGACGTCCGAACTCAAGGCATATCCGAATCAATTGGACACTACGCAAGATCTTTAACGGAACTTGCACAGTCAGCATTAAGCTACATGACCGTAGCTGCCGAACGACAAATTTGCGGAATAAGTTCATAGCCGGATTACGTCCTGAGATACGAGAAGATGTCAAAGTGATGGGTCCCCAGACTATGACAGAAGCTATCTTAGCAGCGGAGAGAATTGAGACAAAACTTAGTGCACGCTATTCTGCGATACCACCGACAACATGCACCTCAAGCTGGAAATCCTGTACGGCAGTGGAAATGGGAAATAGTTGAGCATCAGAACAGTCGGGAAATGACAAGCCACCATGGGTATATTCTTTATCAGATCGGATCACTAAGCTCGCAGAAGTGAAGGTCGTAAGTGCAATACAACCAACACTGTCAAAAAATGGGCGCAACGATTGGAGGAACGGAAGACAAGAAAGAAATAGTGTTCGTGACCCATATTCGTCAATGTTCGATCGGCAAAGATTTACATTACCAAATAGACCGATTTGTCAAATTTGTGATAAGGTAGGACACATCGCACCTGAATGTCCTAAATTTCGTCCGCCGTCAGGTACAACTAATTACTGTACTTATCACAATACGCGCAGCCATAAGACCGAAGATTGTCGAGCCCTCAAAACACAGACAAATGTTGGAAATCAAAGATTCCAGCGATCCGATATAGGAGCCTCCACTGGCGCAGTTCCTCGAACAAGCAGAGTCATTAACGGTAGGCATAATGCCCAGAGTACAAATGCACTACACTACACGGATTCTGTTCAAACAACTAACAACGTTGAGACAGAAACGTCTACAAATGATCATGCAATTAGGGCGCAACAGATCACGAATTTTCTAGGGACGGTAACAGCTAAGGGATACAAAAACTATCAATGGGAATGGGTCGAACAAAATGCTGCAAAGTGTAATGCGAAACTCGCTTTAGCCAAAATGGGTTCGCGCAGAGCTGTGTTCGAGGAAACAAATTCATCAGTTAACTCGAATTTATGTTCGAACAGTGACGATCCGACGAGCTGTACGACAGGTAAATTGCCTTCGAAAAATACAAAATACTGTAATAGCAATGATGCCATGAGCTATGCATATCAAAAACAACCGCTGTGCTCCAACAGTATCAAGAAGCAGTTGTGTGAGCTTCAAATTAAGCAATTACCTTGTCGCGAAACATCGTTGTTCCATGAAAGCAAGGCCCACATGCGTGGCGATTGCGATACAAACACAAATGGGCAAAGTGAAAATTCGAAAACTAATAGTAGAAACATTTTTAATCAATACATAACGTCGAAGCAGGGGTTGAATCACCACAAGCCGGATAACAAGCGAAGACAGATCGGTCGGGAAGCATTGGCACGTGAAGGCCAGTCACCTCGACGAACGTCCAGGTGTCAGTTTGTCTTAGTGGGAGACGAGCAACGAACAACGAACCCGGCCCGCTTTAAACGTTCAAGTAAAGTGGTGTGCTGACTTACGAATTGAAGATGTTGATGTAATATTAGACGAGATAGTGCGTGTTTTTCTGACAGCAGCAATGGACCGATAAGTATAATTATCCATGCTGGTGCGCACAATTTGGTAAGGGAAGAACGTACAGGTGAATGGCCCGACTTTCAAGCAATCGATTACTGCATACGCCAGGATGTACGAAGAGTTCTGGGATTCGTACGAATGTCGTCAACACTAATTCGACACGTATACTGGTGGAACGTAACACAACGTCGCGACGTACCAGATAAGTTACGGTCATATTTCGCGCACCGACTTGACCATTATGTTCATAGTTGCAATAATTCCCTCGAGCCCAACCAAACAATGTTGGAGAACGATCATTTATTTTTACAACCGCTGAACTGTGTGATTAATCAAAAGCCTTATTTAACAGATGACGCTATGCATGTCCTTGGTGAATCATATGCATATCGAATAGGAGGATTTGCAACTGAATATACTGTGCGAAACTCAAGACCTATTACGAGACTGAATACTTCCAGCGAGATCGGTGAAGCGCTACTGACGCGCGACCTATTTGAAAACGCAACTCCTAACTTCTGGGACTTACCAGAGGCACAACATCGGCCTGAATCCCCTCCACGACCATTAACACGACGACAGTATTTCATCCAATCAGCAGTGGATGAAACCCGAGCGAGTATTGAAAGGGAAGAAAACGCAAAAGAAGAGGATGGGAGGCGGAAATACAAAAAAAACAGCAGCTCTCTAAAAGATCACAAGCTGTATTTATGCAACAAGCCGTCGCAATGGAAATTAACGAAACGCAACGAGATCGGGTCAGGGAGGTACTCCCAAGTCTTTTCTTGCCGGAACGTTGCAGCGTCCGCGCTATCAGCAAGAACGAAGCGGTGAAAACTTCGAGCGTAGATGTTACAGCTGCAGGGGCCAACTGAGAGGGCCGGTCGTTAACAAACAAGCCTGCTAGTGCGGTATTACAACGCACTCGAAGTCTCCCAGCATTAACACTCTTTTTTTTGCTAACGGCATCATTTTTATTTATGATATCGTCTGCTTAAGTTGAATTTTCGAACCCTCTGCTGTGCCAAAAGACAAATGTAAAGCAAACATGGTGTTTACCGAAAGCACCACCATGCAAACTAATAACTGCAACTGACAACACACAGGAACCGGACGCTAAAATCCGATTGTATCGGCGAAACATCGTTCAGTATGTGTTCGATGCCTGGTTATGCAATAAAGTATCCAAAGAAGTGCAAACATTTTCGTACTTATTCAATGATGAAAACTTAAAAAAACGTCCATCAAAGACGAAAATGTCGATGCTACAGAATGTGAACGTATGAAGAATTTTAAACGTGGTGAACACGGTGATCTTAAGCGACGTTATGAAATATGGCCTACAGATAATCGCCTTGATTGGTTTTATCCTGGTGGAGGTATACACTGTTGTTACTGGAAAAGTTTCCGTGCAACTAACTGTTTTTGAACCAAGACTAAAGTGTTTAAACGACACCATCAGCAATACATGGAGTCACCGGTTGGACAAGTCAATCATTGCAGCTACGAGCTTGGTCGATGTGAACTTTCTAACGGCAAATTTCTGCTATGGTCACCAAATCGCACAGAAATGTGTGAAATTGTTCCTTGGCGAGAAATGGATGGAACGATGCGCGGAAAACAATGGTTGGCTGCCGACGGAACATTAGCCTTAACTTTTTCATCAAGCAAACATGTAAAAAAACTGCGACAACGATAACGACGTTCTAAGTGACCAGGGCATTGCGTTCGAAATTGTTTCAAGTGGTACAAAGAAAAACTCTTTCGTGGCAGCTGAAGTCATTCAGCGGCATCAAGCCGTCAGTACAAACCAGAGTATAAGACCTGAGGGACGAGTAAAAAGAAGTGCATCGGACAATAGTGTTGGCGTCATCACCTCAGATTTATTAGCGGCCAGCCTCCAAGCATTAGAAACGCATATGGCGCAATCAGTGGCCCGTTACTTTGATCGTTCAGTGACGTCAACATGCACTACAATGAAGGCAATCTATGAAGTCGTAGAAGCATTGATTTTATCCAATCCTACTATTGCAATGAGGACGATACTGCATCAACGTAATATACAGGCAGAAGTGGGAGGAAACGTTATTACAGTATGGTCGTGTCAGGAATTAACCAGCGAAAAATTTTCATTTCTTTCTATAAATGATACATGTACTGCCGACATACCTATTCGGTTCTCAGCGACGAATGACATCCGCATTGGTTATCTTCAAACGGCAACAAATGTAATCCATTTCCCATCAAGACAAGTACCTTGTAGTAGTGCTGCTCAAATACCATTAACAATCCAAAATGAAACGTTTAACTACGAGCCTTCTGGGAAAATAACACCCATTACGAATCTGCATACAGTTCCATCATTCTGGGCGGAGCCAAGGCTTACCCATATACCAGACGTAGTGTTTCATCCTACAGTAATGTATAATATCGAAGAAATCCGAGCACACGTGTCGCTGAATGATATCTTTCATGTATATGAACAACAGCAGGAAGTTTTGAGATTAATGGGAGTGGCATCGGATGAGATGAAGTCGTCCGAATGAAGCAAAACAAAATGGGTTATTTTCGTTTTTCATGGGTTTTTCGGTAGATCCAAGACAACTCTGGATATTTTTCTGCTGTCTTTTTGTAACGATAACAATAATCTGGAAGTTGTTGAGGAACATAATACGGAAAATTATAAGTGCCGCTGTTGGAAGGTGGGATATATCTTGGTTGAGTCAAGTCAAAACGGCAAAAAACAGCATAAGCTACAGACCGAGAGAACATAATTGTCCGAACGAATTTGTCGATAATGCAACTACAATACGAGAAACTGAAAATCATGCTGGATGTCCGATACAAAATGCGTGTCCACCTCAACAAAATCCCAGACTGCCATGTCAACCATTCAATCTGGGCAACATAGCAGCACCGGAAAACACTGAAGGAACTGTTGAAGTCACAGTCAACGGCTAGATATTTCGAGCTCTCCTAGACACGGGTGCCCCAGATATCATTAATGACAACATCTGCTGCTGCATATATACCTTTGTATCTACAACCGGAACCACCGATTTTGGATTCCAACGTAGGTTGCTTGAAATCTGCGTCTGGTCATCAAACCCATATATATATATAATAACGTCCATACTAGTTACATTAGAAATCGGGAAACAACAGTTACGCGGGCCGTTAACAATCGCCGAGACATTACCATACGATGTTATTCTGGGTCGTGATAATATTGATGAGAGCGGGAACATTTACAGTAGATTACAGAAGGGGAACACTTATGTTGGCTGCCGAAAACATTCCTTTAAAAGTTGGATCCTTGTTTTGCGGATCATACGTAACATTGGTCGACACCGTTAATGTTCCTCCGCTGTCGGAAATCGTAATTTCGGGAAAATCAAATTTCCCATCCTGTCAATCATGTTTAATAGAACCTTGTACAAATAAAAATATCGATGGGCAAATAGTAGTGGCTCCGATTGGATATGCAGCAAGTACCAATACGAGTGCTAAACACAACAAATAATCCTGTCAAACTGCACCGTGGAATGAAGATTGCAAGTGAATCAGTTTTGTCTGAGCAGCAGGCGAATGACATAAACCTGCAAGTGTATGCGTCGGATCAGATCATTAATAGCTTTGCTGGTCAAGCAAGTGGTAACTTAACGGCATCGGGAAAAATAAGTCATCTTTCAAATTGTAGTTTAACAGGTAATGACCGTGAAAAGCTGCTACAATTACTTACAGAATTTGAGGACATTTTCTCCGAAGGAGACCATGACCTTGGCACTGCTGTTGGAGTGGAACATGTCATCGACACGAAAGATGCTGCGCCTATTCGAGTGCGACCGTATAGATCAGCATTTTCTTTGCGAGAAGTAATTTTGCAGAAAATTCATGACTTTCTAAGCAATGGCATAATTGTCCCGTCAACGAGTGAATGGGCGTCATCAATAGTGCTGGTAAATAAAAAAGACGGAACATGGCACTTCTGTGTCGATTAAGCTGAACGCCGTGACGCGACGTGATAATCATCCTATGAAACGTATAGATGATGTAATGGGTTCTTTGAACAATGCCAAATTCTTTTGCACGCTTGATTTACAAAGCGGATATCATCAAATTCAAATGCATCCGAACAGCCCACATAAAACAGCGTTCAGGACGTTTGATTTACTATACCAATTCAAAAACTACCGTTCGGCTTGTGTAACGCCCCGGCAACATTCCAACGCTTAATGGAATCCGTTCTGGCAGGCCTTGACTGGACAAATATGTTTGGTGTACCTGGACGATATTTTGGTCATAGGATCGACGCCAGGTCAGCTTCTTGAACGGCTACACATTTCAACGACTGAGGCTGGCAAATCTTAAGTTAAAGATGAAAAAATGCAATTTTGGTCGAAGAATCGTTCCGTTCCTGGGCCATATTCTATTAGCAAATGGATTGTTCCCAGAATGCGAGAAAGATAATAAAATAATCAGTTGGCCTACACCGAAAGGAGTAAAGGATGTACAAAGTTTAATGGGACTGGCCTCGTACTACCGTTGTTATGTGCAGTCGTTTGCAAAAATAGCAGCTCCGCTACATGCATTGTACCAGGAAGGCCACAATTTCAAGTGGACAAATGAATGCCAGTCGGCCTTCGATGAGCTAAAGAAACGATTATCGACAGCTCCTGCGCTATCTTTCACTAACTTCGAACAGCCATTCATAGTACAGACGGATGCTAGTGATTTTGCGATTGGAGCGGTGCTAAGTCAGCTGGACGATAAGGGCAAGGAGCATCATATATCTTATGCTAGCAGAGCACTCACAAAAACGGAGCGAAGGTATCCTGTTGTAGAACAAGAAACATTGGCGGTGATATGGGCGATTCGACATTTCAGACCGTATCTATATGGTCGACCGTTCAGGGTGATTACGGATCACGAGCCGTTGAAGTGGTTGTTGACGGCGAAAGACCCACACGGACGCTTGTGTAGATGGAGTCTTCTGCTACAGGAATACGATATGGTCGTGATACACAAGTCGGGACGAGAAAACAAAAATGCAGATGCTTTATCACGGCGACCACCAGATGAAGGAACTGGTGCTGAATCATTGCAATATTGTCCCACGTGTACTGAGTTAGTTAAACAACAGAACAAAATCTGTACCATTTCCAAAAACAATGATAACAAATCAAAGAATCCTTTGGAAATCAACACTGACAGTTGGAGCAGCTACGAGAATGGCAAAAACGGAGTGCGGAAGTGGCTGAAATACTGAAGTCGCTTTATACCGGGGAAAGAAGCACCATGGTATATTAGTGACGGATTACTTTATCGAAAGGGTGAAATTCGTGGAAGAAGCAATTGTATGTCCCACTAAGTAATCGGCTACAAGCTTTAAATGCATGCCATGATCACGTTTGGCGGCCACCTCGGAGTCCGTAAGACGTTCGGGAAGGTAGCGATACTACTGGCCAACAATCGCGATGTCAAAAACTGGTGTGCCGCATGCGCGGCCTGTGCAACCAGAAAAAAACCCGCAAAGTTACACGATCCCGCCATTGCAATCCATCTCAGTAGTAGCTCCATGGTTTCAAGTTGCCTGCGACATAGCTGGACCATTCCCAGTCACGAAGGGCGGCAATAAGTATGTTATAGTGTTTATGGATTACTTTACCAAATGGGTGGAACGTCTTCCGTTGATCGACACAAAAGCTAGCACTGTAGCTAGAGTGTTTGTTGAGCAACTCATATGCAGGTTCGGAGTGCCGAACGTACTGTTGTCAGACAGAGGGTGAAATTTTATGTCTGAGTTAATGGAGGAAACGTACCGTTTGCTTGGAATTCGTAAATTAGCAACAGCAGCCTATCATCTTCAGTGTGACGGAATGGTGGAGCGGTTCAACAGAACTATGGAAAACATGATAAGCTGCTTCGTTAGTGTCAAACAAGATAACTGGGACACAATGTTGCATGTTATTGTTAAAACTGGATTTGTTTCGCGTATCGAAGGAGTATACACGAATCCACAAAGGAATAACCGTTTTTCTTGAATTTTGGGCGAGATCCAGTTTTACCGATTGACGTACTTCTTCGACCAACTACCACATGGAACAACACAGATGATTATAAGCATGAATTATTAAACAACCTCAGAAGCGCGTGGGATTTAACGCGGCGAAACGTGGACCTGGCACAACACACACAAAAGAAATACCACGCTAAGCGTTGCAAAAATATTCCATTCGGAGAAGGCGATAAAGTATATTTGCATGTTCCAGTCGTGCGGAAAGGAAAACGCGGAAGTTCACTCGTATGTGGCATGGTTCTGTAACCTACGTGGTTCTGGAGTACGTATTATCCACGTTAGATCACACTCTTTTAGTTGTCAAGATCGAGACTCGCATCGACGATACCTCTGCTTACGGAAACCACGGTCGGACAAATTTCGATTAGTAAATTAAATGTTCACCCGATAGTTTATTATAACACTTATAATCTATAGAAATACACATATAAACACACACTTACATTAATCACAGGATATGCTGAATACGCTCCGATTGTAAAGATTGTCGCACGCGTCAAATTGTTTGAGCACCGATTGGAACTGAATTCCTTAAACTCGCTGCGCAAGGGTTTAAATAATCTTTTCTCGCCCCAGTTCCCGGGAACTAAATTAAACCTAGTTCTGAAACCTCTCTAGCTCCTAAGATTTCAATATAATCGTTGCCAGAGAAGCCACCAGTTCTTGGAATTTCTAAATCCGCTCCCTAACTTAAGTTTTAATTTTTGTTCTAGAGAAAGACTTTTTATGAAATTCTCGGAATCCCTAACTCAAAACAAAATTTGGAAAATCCAGCAGAAATACACTTACATTTCCGATAATGTAAGTGTAATAGTTAAGGCACCCAGGGTTTACACTCAAATCCGATAGGTACCTAAACTGTAGCCCTGGCACACAAATTTTAAAATTTTGTATTATTTTTCACTCTCTTAAACTTAATCATTTTAAGAACCTATGGAATTTTTCTGACCAGAAATGACCGAGGGGATAGGACAAGTAACTTTAACGGGTGGGCCAATTGATGCCAAATTTGGTATGTATAATCCACGACGTGCCCTATGGCATTTGGCATCAAAACCCGCATATGGCCAAACCATCCCACCTGTCCAATTTAATAGGATTTCTCAGGTTCTTAAAAGTTTTATTTTACTGTAGTGGGAAAATTTGATCCCAAAATTATTGCAATTTCAAGCAATTACACATAACACACAATGTACACATAATGAACAAAACAACCGATTACACACATTTTCATTACATATACAGAATTACACACAATTAGTAATATAGACGATTCACACGTAAAGAACCAACAAAACCATTGCAATTACACATGAAATAATGCCGTCATAAACACACGAATTATATGTACGAGGTAAACAGATACACAACACATACCTATTACACACGTAATAAACAAATGACGCAAGGCTTTCGTTTTCGCACTGGAGTGGTTCCCACTATAGTTCAAAATGCATAGCGATAATAGACACGAAATAAGGTGATAAGCTTCTTACGAGGGAGCTTGTTCTCTCGGGGAATAGTGGCTCGTTACAGTCCTTATCGTATTTTAAGCATATCAGATGACGGCACTGGTGCTGTCCTATTGCCGGTAAGTCGGCCAACGCGAGCAGAAGCTAACGAGTGAATGTGAGACGCTTAAAACGAGCACCAACGGAAGTGGAATTGTTAACTGAGTGCAACCCTCTTCGAGCATACAACAACGAAAAATCCTTTAGTGACTAGTTAAATATAGGGGAAACAGCACCGCCCGCATGATCGATCGCGAGCTGATACGCCAGATGGTTGTGACATAGCTGAAGAACAACAAACGCCTGAACTTCAAATAAATAACCGTGCACCAGGGGACTCTGGTGATGCCGAGGGCTTACACCAAACAGCCGGAGAAAGTACCCTCCAGATAGGTACCCCGGCTAGCACGACGCACATAAAGCGATACAACTTGCGTCCAAGGTCTAAAGCTCGCTGGGCAGTATGCGTTTGTCGGTTTCTTAGGAAGTAACGTTATGAACAATTTCATTTTAATAACTTTCATTTAAAGAAATCATGAAGCTATAACGCTACGTAGATATTCTATTTTGCTTGTTTAGACAAGGCTATACATATAGAATCGTGCTATATCTATTAATCTTAATTTTATCAACCAATAACAACCAATAATAAACATCAAAATTATTCCATTATGCCAATTTATGATAACGATGACATTCTTGGTGATCAGCCTAACATTGAATTAGTAGATGAGTCGGAAGTATATTACAAAATCCTGTATCCACATCTTGCTTGCTTTAGAACTGGTCCGAATGTCCAGAATAGGTATGATAGTCATATTGACGTAGAGGCTCTGTCTCACAATCGTTCCGAACTAATCACTTACCGGTTTCCGTGGATGAACAGTGCTCCATAACAGTTAAAATTCCGACGAAGCCGAAAACCGCTAGCAAACCAAGGGTAGTGAAGCAACACCATCAAAGAAATCACGCATCCAACATTCCTAAGTCAGTTGTTCAAGTTGTGCCAAAACGATGCTCTACTGGAACGAATAAACATGTAGGCTTTGACCGAGCAAATGCAACTAATAAATCAATCAATCAATATAACAATAGGCTACCACAAGTGCGTCACCATGTACAACAACAATCATTGTGGGCTAATAAAGCATTGGGTCAGCCAGCAGGAAATCATAAATATCGTGAATGCCAACCAAAATTCAATAAAGAATGGAGTACGGCATCACTGTTGCCTCCGAAGCGAAAGCAAATCGCAGCGACAAGTTACGACGAATATGATCCAGAGCGTAATTGGAAACTTCCAAACGTCACTAGACTAAAGTCATATCATAGGTCTCCTGATGCTTACAGAACACGCGAAGCCAGTCTAGTCGCGTCATTAGTACTACCGCCATCTACCAAGGATGCACAAAGTGCTGTGAAGAAACGTGTTAGTGATGACGTTAAGAAGCTAAGGTCAAAAACACCGAGAGTTATTTCGTATGACATGCGTGAGGTTGCACCCACGGTCGATCCTCGCCTCCGCAAAACAGCTAAATTACCACTTCCTGGATTTGCTCGCAAAACTGAGTCAAATTCAGCGAACAAATTTGGGTCTGCAGTAGCAAATGCTAGCAATCAACATACGTCATGTTCGTCAAGTATCAAATCGGTTTCTGTTGGTACTCAAACTATTAACAATAACATTGAAAAGCGAGAGGATACAACTGGTCAATGGAATCGTGCAAGGAATCGGAACGTAGCGCAAGGGTATGGCGGTGACGCGCCTGTCAAACGAAATAAAGGACCGTCACACTATTGGAAGAAATTAAAACGAGCCCAAGAACATCATGAGAAAATGCAAAGGGAAGGCGGTATTTGACTTTGTGTAAGTTAGTGGTGGGACCACACTTAATAAGTACGGAGGCCACGTAATGCGGCATGTTTTGTCTAGGAACATGCATGGTAGCATGTTTTTTTCTTCTGTGTTGAATTGGTTGCGGCGTGGTTGTGGCTTCATGGCATTTCGAATAGCCATGTTGTGCAAAACTATATTTTCATTATTTTAAATAGTTCTGAAACTTTATATTTTAAACTTTAAAAACCTACGCTAAAATTATAGATTTTATGAATTTCGTTCTAGTTCTCGGTATAATGTTGGTCGATTGAAATGTCAGTTTTGCGGTATACATATGTTCGTTATTTTGAGAGCAGCGCAGTGTTCTGAATTTTCGCAATCATCGTTGCTTTTACAAATAAACGATAGTGTTGTGCTGTTCCAGTGGTTTTATCTTGTTTCTTGTATTCGTTAGTCAGATATACATTGCCAGCTGTTTCGGTTGGCGAAGCCTTCAGTATATACAAATTTATTCCGACTGTTTTGGTTGGGAAGCAACATTCTAACAATTGGTCCGCCTGTTCCGGGTGGACTTACCACTTCACATATTATACTACTATTCCGAAAATACGGGTCGAACGCCGCCTGATTCGGGTGACGCTTTACCCCAAAATCACCGCCCGCCTGTATCGGGTGAGCGCAAAGATATAACCCTACGGCTTCACCAAACACCAAGTAATGCACTAGTTAGCGTACGTTGTCACGCTCGACGTACGCTACATATGTATATATATCCGATTTGAACCGTCGCTTCTAGGTATGAAAATATGTCTGATTGGTACCCTGATTGCATTGGTTTTGGAATATTCGTATCGTTGTTCATGCGTACAATTATTCCTTTGATTTTAATGATCCTTCATGCTCGATTTGTATTGTTGTCACCATTTAATTTCACTATTATAATTGTGCACCCTCGTTATATCTTGTTGTACCCTCGTTGATTGTCAAAACCATAAAGCACACAACTGTACGCCATTTCTTTGTATTTTTATGCCATCTTTCATGATTGTCGTTATAATTTGCTGTATTTTGGTACGTATCCCCATGTCTATAGGCATAGGTATATGCGTCCGTACGCAACCGTGCATTATTTCATCGATCTCAGAGGAGTATTAGATTAACAGTAATTATTATAGGTAAGCTAATTCGGGTTTGGCGAGCCCTTGTCATCCCCGACCCGCGAATATGGAACGGTACGACTCCCGCTACAACCTAAATTTGTGAGAAAAATGGCCCTATACCGGACGATAGGACTGAAAGAAAAATTTAGCTCGGCTTTAATGAAAAGGATTGGTCGTGACAGAAACCCGTAACGACCGTCCTCACAAGTGAGAACCATAAAAAGAAATGGTTGTTCGTCCTATAGTGAGCAGCAACGTATCAACTTTTCTGAAATCTATAAGTAAAACTCGCCGTTATCAAATTTACCAGTGTTGAAAGTTTTCTAGGAATTTTGCTGAGATTTTATTAGGATACTGGGCGTAACATACGTTTTTAGACCAAGCCAACACTTTATTCGACCTTCAATCGAGGTTGTTAATCTACTGCCTCGAGAGTGGGGCCGCCCACTCTGAGCGAAAATTTGACATAACTGTAGAATTACTACAGGAATTTTGTTGAAACTTTACCAGTTTCTTCGTAGGTAAGTGTACTGTCGAAATTACTCTAAAATTCAAAATTATCTTGTCGGATTTGTAAACCCGATGACTCGGAAGAAGGACGCCCCACCTTGGGCTTAAATTTGGTATATTTTGAAATTCCCTGCAGGAATTTTGTTTAAATTTTACTGAGTTGTAGCATCGCATTTGGTCTTACAAATGAGACCTTAAGGCTGAGCGAACCCAACCGACTTCGTTTGCCCGGTGACTCAAAAGCGGTCCGCCCCGCCCAAAATTTCAATCATCAATAAAGCAAAATTCCTTCCAGAAATTTTGAAGATTTTTATTTTGCAAACAGACACCCGTTAGATCTTCCATTTGCACTATATAGCTCGGCAAACCCTTGACTCGTTCACAAGTTATAATAAATTTAAACCAGAGCAGCGCAAAAACTGCTCAAGATTTTTTACTCAAATTTCGTAGATTTCTCTCCCGTATATTCATTTTCATAGTTAGGTTTTGGCTTAGCTTTACTATAGCTTTTCCGTATATTTAGGTTTTAGTTTCATTTCCTCTCTCTCTGTGTGTGCGTAATCGACAACAACGCAGCATCACATCTAAAGAGTCTCGAAACTCCGATACGTTGCCGCTGCGATAGCAATATCAAATTTACCAGAGTTGGTAAATTTGAAACAAGTGGAAAGCATTTTTGTATAAAATCTAGCGATATCGCTAAGGACCAATTTTTGAAAGGATCGTTGACCCGGTCCTTATAAATCGTAAATTTAGGTCGAATACAGCCTCTAGGTAAAATTTCAAAAGAAAAAATGGTAAATTATTTAGAAAAATCAAATTTTAGGTTTGTCCCTTCCTTCTCATAGATTAGGCTAAGATTCTCCGTCGATATCGAGGAACCGATTAATAGAACAGTGAAAACCGAGTCAAATTTGGTAGGACAACTCGTTACGGTTATAATGACCGTTAGATCCGACATTTACGGATATATTTAAGTCGAAAACATTGGATCAATTTAGCAGCAAATAGAGCTTTTTTTCGGGAGCCATTTAACGTCGGAATAATCGAAAATCTACGCACATTAAGCTCGTGTCGATGGCCCATAAGGCATCACCACTTAGACTTAGTCCTAAATTAACTTTCAACCAGCTAAATAATATTTTATCTTTTGCCCCAAGACCATGAACTTAATGGAAATCCATACATTCGCCTTTTGTAATCATACAATTTATATAGATTTACCTGATGGAGAGACCTGTATGAATTTAATCGCATTGGGACTCCCCTGACAAATGGTTCGTCAGCATAGGCGGGTCTTTCATATCATGCTCGTACCATCGTTTCGCAACGATGATGTTGAGCGACTCAAATTTTCACGTCGAGCAATCGAATTCGAACATAAAAACCACTAAAAAAACCAGTCGAGCAGAATAAGCATTTTAACCCGGTAAAGCTCGTAGAAATTGGGAAAAGCCACAACGCGGATCACTGCTTCGCCAGTGGTCCACTCGCAAGCTCAACCGTAGCACTTCTTGTTTTCGAGTAAGGATTAATTAAGTACTTAAGCCGTAAGCGTAAGAAGCCACCCGCAGGACGAGCTAACAAATCAAACTTTCTTATCGACCAGTCTATAGTGCTCCCCACTGGGCCGCTAAATATTGCGGTAGGGCGAAGAGTCCCTGTGAAGCTATGTGATAAACTTAGTCTATTGTATACTCGTGAATGTTTTGTATACTCGAGAATGTAGACATTAAAATGGCATTTTAACCGAATATTTTAGGACACAAATGAGTCGAGATTTAAGCTTCTAAGAAAAGTTTCAAAATTCGCTTCAAGAACAAAGTTTTTATCGAGCTCATATTAATTTATTATACCCAGTTCATGGAAAGCATTTGTAACCGCGGTCATAGTTGTGCATACGTATGCGTGAGAGGAAAATGTTGCGCCGTACCGATATTAGGAGTTGTACTTGTTTAGACCTCGATCATATACCTGTATACCGATATGTATATATGATTTCTCGTGTATATGTACTAATATCAATTGTTCAATATTATACCCTTGCTGATTCGTTGTAAACTATTGCACTATATCCTGTTTGTTTTTTGTACCTATCCGTATCGTGTATCATAGCCGTCGATCACAAGCTGTAGAAATTAGGATGAGCAAAATCGAACCGTAATCCGGCGATGTACGCTTAGCCCCGCACCCCGTTTTGTATTATTTGTTTTGCCGCCTTTAGCTTACCTGAACCAAAATTGTTAACCAAAGTTCCTCAGTAGTACCGAGCGAGCAGTTATTCGGATGGCACCTCGAGGTAACTGAATATAGCGCCGTGTTGTACTTTCCTTATCCCTATCCGCTTCCGAGTAAGGTAAGCGCAGCTGTCATGAAAGAGCACAATATCACGCCGTGATCTATACAGCTGTGAGAGTTCCATGAAAAAGGCGATGACTCCAACACGTATGCTTATCCCTTCGATTCCCCCGACCTTGTAATGGTAACGTACCGTATTGATTGTTGTACTGATTGTATTATCCCTTCCTCTGATGTACCTTGTACGTAGACGATTTTGGCTTATCAATAAATACTAAAACCAAACCCACGGTGGATCGTGTTTCGATGCCTAGCGATACGTATTAAACGGGTTTGAAATCGTTATCTCGATCTATGACCAACGTTCATGCTTGACGGGCAGTAATTGCAAGCTGTAGCGTGGCTCACCGATTGAGTGTGAATGAGTACGACTCTTGCAACAAAAAATTTACCCGCCAACTTTCGCTAAACGCCGAACAGAAACCACGCAATCCGACGTTAAACATCTAGGGATTTATCGAACCCTAGTGGGGGCCACTGGCTAAATAAAATAACCGTTCAGGAAAGTGGAGGTCACCAATCGAATGAAATTTTTAACACTTCCAGGTGGAAGGACAAAAGGGAATAGCGCTCTGGTCTCTTTGGCCTGTGAAAAGGTGACGGAGCCAACCTCCCTAAGGACCTCAAAGGTAGTACCACTTAGGCTACGTATGCAACCCGTCCGGCAGGATCAGAACACATCCTGTGTGATGCGCTCCTGCAGCTTGCAAAGCTCCATAGCTTCTTGGGACTGAACCGAAAAGAAAAATGAATCCAATTATGCCCGCCCTCGAGATTACGATAGCCGGGGTCATATGGGCATTGAGTTTTGGAAACATGCAACGCAGCAGCGTCACGTCGATATTACACAAACATAATTTTCCCATAAATGACATGAGACAACATAAACATATATCACACATTACACAGGATATTATATTACTAACTTGTTTTCTTCCATCCATCACAGGATTATCCGACCGACTAAATGTGTAGACATGAACGTAGAACTGAGACAGCGTTTCGGGCATCAGCGGCATTCCGCGGAAAAGACCCACGAACGTACCCATAAATGTCACAGCTAGCGCCGGCAAATTTATAATCACATGTATTTTGGGCAGCTGATCCCTTGGAGATGAAGTGTTTGCAACAATATCACTGCCGATCCCTAAAGCTCCGGACGAAAAGTTGTTAACAACGTCAGCCCGCAAAATTTCGCGAATAAAGGTCACCGCGTCGCAGTTATGTGTTTGGATCATAGAAATCCCATTGGCTTCAGCGCTGGCGCGAAACCAATGTACACAGTCTGGGTTGAGATCGTTGGCTACGACACGTCGTGCGCCTTGGATCTTTGCTGCTGGAATCGCAAATGGCCCTACCCCTAGAAATACAAGACATAATAATTATATTATAATAGTGTAGTAGTATGCTATATTATAGTTCATGACAGAATCAATGCAACTTTCATTGTCAACAACAGTTGTCATCACGGTAAAATTCCCAAAAAACAAACCAAGCTTACTGAGCTAAAGGCGGCGTTACTCGCTTCACAAAAATGTAATTATAATTATAATAAAAATAAAAATCTTTAGTAGTGAATAATCGCTATGTTACTAACCAGCACACACATCGTACACTGTATCGATCTTGCTAATCTTAGTAAATACACGATAGTGTTCCGTACTCAATCGTGAATTCCAGTAGACTTTAGAAAAGTCAAATTTAAACGTGCATCCGTTCTCCTTTAATGATACGATAAATTGGTTTTCACCTACAACAAAATGCAAAAATACAATTAATGAAATAATACGAATAACATATTATACACAATTACTATATCAAGTGCTCATTATTACAACCTGAATTTAAACAACATAATCTTATCTTAATGCAGAGACTCTTTCCTGTAACATTCTACGTGTCCAGACAAACTTTGGTTTAAAACTGAACCTCGGAGCCATCTCTTGCGATAACACTGTGCGCTAGATTTTGCCAGATAACACTGTGCGCTAGATTTTGCCATGATACAAATAGGTACAGACCCTGCTAGAAATTCTTGTTACTGGTTACGAGCGAACAGACTTCAAGCAAACATCGAACAAGTGTAAGCCACCTTGAAACCCCAAAGCAATTTTTTCGCACGCATTTCGAAGAGATTTCGAAAACATTAACATTTTTATCTTAGCAAAAATTACCTATTTCCTTATGCGAATTTACTGCTTTATTCCCACGTTTTGTCACACTTAACATGTACTAGCGCACCCCTTGAAAGCAGTTTATGTATTTTGTTTGTTTGGTTAGTATAATATATTATGTTCTGTCTAGCATTGTTGAATTGGAAAAAAATTTAATATTACGAGCATAAGAGCTGAGCCTGGCTTTCCATAGGAAGACTCGAGCCGACCTGGACATGTGTCAGAGAAGAGTCGAGACGATGTTGCAATATCGACTCTTGCTCACCTCTAGATCGAGCGTAATACAGAACATGTTTACCACGATTCAACACGGTTCGAACAAATATACATATATAATTTTCGAACCAATGTCGGTTATTTTCGCCAAGGATTATAATGTGTTGAAAATTGTTAAAATTCATTACTGTAATATGTCAAAAAGATATAGCTATATTAATACCGTTGAGGTTCACCGTTTGTCCATGCAAACATTAATATTCAAAGCCATAATTGCAATACATTTCACAAGTTTACGATCAGTCTTAGTGCTGGTTTGAGTTTGAAAGATTTTCAGGATATGTTGACAAATGACTATGTGGTCAAAAAGGATTTGTCAGTTGGTGCACCTTAAATTATTGACTTAGCGGGTCCGGACCAGTCCGGAAATTTCCTCAAGTTACATCGGTAGGTAAAGCTGAAGAAATTAATATAAAGTATAAAATGGCAGGTACATACCGACCGTAGAATTCTACTGCGTTTTGTATTGGGTTTCAAAATCAGTTCGGATTTTCGTATTATTGCCTGTAACTTGGCATGGAATAAATTTATTGTATTAAATTTTTCATAGAAATTTAAAGTAATAGAGCTTATGGTTGTTTTAAAAGAGGAAAGATTTTCATGCTGAAAGATGTGAAAATAAAATATTTTCACCAAGACCATGCAGGTTTTGTTGCCATCATTTTAAATAATTATTGGTAAGTACTGGGAGACGGTTTGAATTCAAGATTTTCCATTTTTAAGCACAGTACAGCGCCAAAAATGGTCGTCTCATGGCGAGCAATGATCATTCTTGACGAGTATGGTATCACTTGCATACAGACAGATCATAAATTAGAGTAGGCTCTCCAAATTGGGGCGTTGAGGGCCTGGCATTTTCAAATGCCCCGGGAAAATTTTGCGTTGCCCCCGGTTCATCGCCCCCTGGCATTTTTTTGTTTCAAATCGATCCAAATAGATAAAATTTGATTAAAATTTGCACTAAAATTCCGTCCTAAATTCAAAAACTTTGTCAAAATTTGATTCAAAATTGTTTTTCTCTCCATCAAAAGCGTTTTGGTAGTGCTTCTGGGACAATTTTTAACAGTTTTCCTCTTAGCAAAATTCCCACTAGCAAAATCAGGTGCTCCGGGTTACCAATTAGGGGGGGCGTCGGTTCATGCCCCCTGGCAAAATTTCCAGCGAATGGAGAGCCCAGGGTTTTGAAGAGCATGACTACGCCAATACTGCATTTGCAGCATTACATTTCGGTTAACATTTTTACATTTTCATCACTGTTTAGCCTTTTTCGTTTTGTAGTTTTGCGAGCAGTAACGCATTGTCACAGTTGTCAGCCGATTTTCGCACCTTTTATCTGGATTCTCCATCATAGGGGAGGACGCACGGATGAAAACAACAATATTGGGTTAAAAATTTAAGAGGTTTTCTCTATTTCAACCAAAAAATTATAAATTTATCGCAGAATAAAAATTTTTATTCGAAAACATAAAAATTTTCATTAAAAAACATCTATAATATTTGCCGAATATCATTAAATTTGACATTATTTCGCGTTTTTGAACACATTACAATATATACTTTATAGTCCCCCTAATCCCGAGCTTTGTGATATCCAATGTCAAGCCCGTCAAACGTAATTTTGCGAGTTTGGACCAGACAATTAATAACTTCCTTAACAACTCGACAGAGTCTTATGTTCTACTAATTCAGCTATAGTGTTAAAACACGGAAAAAATTACAGTTACTATCAGAATTAAATGCTCAAAAATCGAACGAAGTTTCGTTCCATTTCGATTATTTTCTTCTAAACGAAAATCGATCATTTTGCGATATTTCACAAATTTCCCCTGCGTTAAAATAAAAAATAATATAATACAAATGCGAGGTTGCATTTAATTTAGCGAACTTCAACTAAACGAGTATAGACCGATTACAATATCGCTTGATTTTATGTGCACTTAATTCTGATTCTAACAGCTTATACCAAAGCTAGAAATCTTAATACAGAATTGCGATAGGAGAATTCATAGAACTTATATGAGTAATATTCAGTTTCACATTCCATTAAAAAATTAAACTTTGGCCTTTTTTGTTGCCAACTATTAACGTTTTTAGTCCGCTGTTGCGTCTAACCAGGCTAACAACATTATTCAAAGTACGTTTACAACTATAGCAACGACGTGTTTAACGGATTAAAATTAGTAACTCTATCGAGATTGCAAAACGTTGTGAAGCATACGATCACCCACACCTTTTGCGTGCGCAGCCAATCAGCTGTCGATAGCATACATGGATATGCTATAATATGCGGATAGCACACAATACCGCGCAAGCTAGAACAAAACTAACACCGGCAATAAGCTTCCCATGCCCGAAAACTCTCCACATGCAAGCTATCAGCTCCCCAAGTGCAAGCTACCAGCCTCCCAGGACGTCACAATAAAATTCAGAATTTTGGGTCGAACCATGGAGGCGAAATGCCCACGTACCCATGGAGCTGAGTCGCAGAGCAAAAGCAACACCGGCAGTGAGTTTTCCATGCCCAAAAACACCCAAGTGAAATTTTTCAGCCGCCCAGGACATGAGAACAAATTTTAAAATTTTGGGCCGAGGAACCACGAGGGTTCTATACGTCTAATCATAGCTCCAGAACCGACGCCTGAATCGAAAAACAAAATATGCGCATCGGTATTTGTCATTTTACTATGAAATAAAACCAACCAGAGAAAAAAATTCGAAAGTTAAGATAAAAATAACCTTGCTTCCATGAAGGGTACTAAAATAGGGTAAAAACCCACATTTTAACCCCTGACCGCGGAACCAGACCCCAAATCAAAAACGCTCGTGGACAAAAACGGTAAATAGACAATGCTGATTCGAATGAGCCCAAGATCATGAAAGTCGTTCACGAGTTATGACCGATTGCACATACACACCGAAAGACAGAATTTAAAACCCTTTACCCCGGCAACACACAATCTGCACTACGTTCTGAATAGTACGAATAACTAGTTAGAATAACTCGGAAACGGCTGAACTAACAAAAAGATTTGCGCTGCAGAATTGCTGCATTAATCAGAGAATTCTTGTAATGGTTTGCTCTGGTTTTGCTCTGTAATGGATGCCTCTGGTGGGCGCCATAACGTAAAATACGTCGACGGACCTCAAAAACCACATAAGCGGTATTTAAAGAAACCCCACGCGCTCCGTTTAAAAATCGAACATTTCGTATATATATTTATATATACTTAAGGGCGCTCAATAGTAATTATTCTTATGACAATTCTAAGCTGCTGATCGACACATACAGGTCGCGCTTCCGTTTACATACTGTGTGACCACTGGTTCACAAAGATACTATAGCATATATGATCCACACCTTAATTGTAACTGCCGAAAATTTTACCACGGAAGGCATCCCTGATTAACGATTATTCGCGGGACTTTGGCAAGGGCATGAAATATGACACCTAATCCGATATAAAATCCAAAACTATCAAAATTCACTGTTTCTTAATTCAAAGCGCAAAAAATCGCTAATAAATCAACTCAGAAACAATGATAAAACGTCTTTGATTAAAATTAAACGCCACTTTATGAAATTTTTAGTTTAAAAACGGAATTTTAGAAAAATATTTCTATTTTCAGCGCCGCTAGGATAATTCTACGGAAAAGGAAGACATAACAGGGGCGTTAAACTAGACAAAAAACTTAAACTAAAGCCCAACATTTTGCCACGGAGCAGTAAACAATGGGCACCCATTTTCAATCAGGCAGCCCCGAAAAATGTCCTTGCATGTCATACCCAAATGGATAGCTACTGTGAAATTCATTCGTCAGAGAGGATTGTTCGAATATCTATCACACCCTCTGTCAACTCCACAGCAAAAATAATACCCCATCCGAGATTAAATCCATCGTAAGCTTAATAACCCATCCGAAATCAAATCCACGTAAAATTGATAACCCATCCAAAATAAAATCCATCGTAAAATTTAACAAATAATCCATCCGAAATCAAATCAATCGTAAAATTAATAGTCCATCCAAAATCAAATCCATCGCAAAATTAATAAACCATCAGAAATCACATCCATCGCAAAATTAATAACCCACCCGAAATCAAATACATCTTAAAACCTATGGTCAAATTCATAGCAAAATTAATAACCCACCCGCAATCAATTCCATCGTAAAATTCCGATAAACGTTATCGATTGATTCGATCTTGTTGACCACAGTAAGACAATTTGTTATTTTATCCAAGATAACGTTGCCTACAAAGTGAAATCCAGCTAAAGTGAAACATTGTAAGAGTACCAAGATCGATGTTATTAAAAAGTTAAATATATAATGACTTTTACGCTTTTGCCACTACTTGCATAAAATTTGAATTGATTGGTAAAAATTGTACTAAAGTAAGGGTTATTGGACCAGATAAATCGGAATGGTATGATTCGTGCTCCGACTTTCGGATAGAGTTATAGAGGGTCAGGTTACCCTCACAGGTGCGCCACTCCCAATGTAGGCCCCAGGAGTGCACTAATCGAAAAAGTGAAGTTTGTCTCATATAAGGTAATTTGACACGCTGAGTCGATTGGATCTGCCCATTTTTGTCACCAAGGTTCCGGTAAGGATTTATGGAGGCTCAGAGTACCTTCGGGAGGACATCACTCCCAATATGAGCCTCAAGAGTCCAAAAATTGAAATAATAGAGTTAGCCTCGTATAAGGCAATTCGATACGCTGAGTCGATTTGTAACCTACGTGGTCCTAGGGGACTTTAGTACCACTGTAAATTACACACGAACTACACAAAATATTCACACAATTTTATCAGAATCTTCACTGTTAATATATTTTATTCACTTATGCCTAAACCCTTACATTGTTACAGCACTATAATAAATACACCGTTTTTATTTCCTCCAGTATATTACAACAAATCACCAACAATTCACATTAAACACATAAACGGCTGAACCGTACTCATCTAGACTACGCAGCTTCTAAGGCCCAGATCAAACTGCGCAAAGCTTAAATAAACTTTCTAAACCCGATTTCTTGGAACTCAAAGGAAGCCTTGTTCTCAAATCTGCCTAATCCGTTAGTTTTTAATATAAATTACCCAACCAGGTTACCACTCCTTAGAACTGTAAAACTCGCTTTCTAACATAAATTTTAATTTTTGCGTTAGAGAACCCTTTTTATGAAATTCTCGAAATTCCTAAATCAAAACAAATTTGAAGATTTTCAAGAAAATTCAGCAGAGATACACTTATATATCCGCTAATGTAAGTGCATTAGTTAAGGCACCCAGGGGCTACACTTAAATACGATGGGTACATAACCTATAACCCCAACATACAAATTTTAAAATTTTTAATTGTTTTAAAACTGTCTTAACTTAATAATTCCAAGAATCTATAAAATTCTTACGGCCAGAAATGGCCGAGGAGATGGTACTACAACACACGGAGAAACAACACGTTCTACAAGCAAAAAACACTATACTAGAATCTTGGCGACATGCCAAGTGTATGAATTCGGAGAAATGAGAGACTGTAACGTTAACATACAGTGGAACAACTCATTAAAAACATATTGCTGTTACGAAACAAAGATGTAACTCACCGAAAAATATTTATTAATCTGCTGTTCAATAAGGCATAGATGCAGCAAAACTGATAGTCAGATATCTAATACGCACCCTACGAGAGTTAACTCTACCTCAAAACTGCTTACGATTCGTGAACAACATATTTGCGTAATCTGTGTATATAATATATATAATATATATTAATAACCTTAACTAAAGCACGGTAGCACAGAAAACAGACAAAATTTGCCACAGACCGCATGACACCCGTCTCTTTCGCACCACTCGCCTTGTCTCACCCATTGATATAACTGCCTCTACATGAGGAGATACGTTTAAATACAGTGAAGATTTGAAATGAGCACTCACGAAAACCCTTATGAACTTATTTTGAGCCACAAATCTATTAATATAGCATTAGAAGTGGTAATATCACAGATGACTATATATGGCGTCGGGCCCAACTTTGGCCTCAAATACCAATACACTCAGGGGCCCTACATCAAATCTGTTGACATAGGTAGCCTCGCAGTAGCTCTATCCACACACCAAATTTCGTTCCAATCGCTTGAGTGGTTACATAGCTACACCTCGACAAACTTTGACCAAAATTTTGGAGATTTGACCATTTGCTAAAGTCCCCAATCCCCATAATGACACAAATAAATATGACTTCCTAGGACACATAATTCGATATCAAAATGATTCAAATCGGCTCAAGGGTTGTTGAGTTATGAGCAATAATAATCCCAAAAAATGGCCCAATTTAGCCATGTACCCCCGAGCACCCTCTTTTCACAACTCGTGGTGGGACCTGGGTGTGTCTAATCGGAATAAAACTTCAAAAAAACACATCTAGAATATTGTAGCTTACACATGTATACACATGAGCCTTCACATGTATATATCGGTTTACGTTGAGATAACGAAGTCCTGTTTACAGAGAAAAAATAAACGGACGCCCATCTTTTTCACCATAGTGCGCTCATTCTTTCATTTTCACTCCTTATATTCTAGCCCATGCATCTTTTTACTTTGTTCGTCCAGCCACTGAAAAAATCCTAAAGATAGCTGCAGCAGTTGTTTGGTTTACTCAAATATGAGCAGCAGCAGAGGAACAATTAACGGTTGCTATTACCTAGGCTAAATAAAACGGTAATAATACGGTTAGGCTAATATCATGGCGCATATACTATTTTACAAACAAACAAGAAAATAAACTGATCTTTAACAAATATATTAGCACAATATACAGAATAGAATATTGACTACAGTCCGATGAATTATTGAAACAGAGTGTCCACTAAAATAGTTAAAGGAAATATTACGAAAAATTATTTGCCTGTCGGTGCCAGGCATAAATAATATTCTGCTCGTGCATGGATTTCGACAAAATTGTTGTTCGATAGCAAAAGTACAGCACTCACCACAACTAACCGATACTCGCCCGCAGGAGGGGCGACAGTCAACTGTAGCTAGTACTGCATGCCATCATTTAGTTGAACGCTAAGAGCTCCGACCCCATCCTACGATTGAAAATGTCCAAATACTGGTTTCTAAGGGTTTTTGTCAAATCCGCAAAAACGCGTTTAGCAGTCTGTATCTCGCGACAGAGGCGGGACACTGGAAAACGAAGAGTCCGATCAGGTCATCGAGATCTACAACTTACAACTTTGGTGAACAACACTTTTTCGTGAGACATCTCCTTACGATCCTGTGGACCCGAATATGTTTAGTCGACCCTTTGCCAGAAATATTGATTTTTCATATTTTGACACGCTTTTGCGCGTTTGCACTTTCAGACAAATGTGTTTAAATCATGCTGAATACGAAGATTTTGTAATTTAGAGTTCAACTTAGCTAGGTTAATACCTTCTCAGGAATTTTAATAGTTTTACGGTCGACGAATCCGACTAACAAAATGTAGTCTGTCTTCACTTGTTTGCTTAATGTGTTTTGCGCGCAGGGTATCAAGAGTGGTCGGGTTCGTCTATAGCCCAATATGACTGTTCCATACCTTGTCCGGTGTGTTCCAGTGATTTAAGGTCGCCCATCAACGAACCCGATTTGGCGAAAGAATTGTATGTCCTCATTTATTTGGTTATGCGTTATTTTTAGTGAATTTACACAAGCAAGATTTTGTGATACACAGCATACGATGGTGGTGTTCCTTAACTCCAATCACAGCAACATTATGAGACCTGAAGGGTTCCACAGGTTTTAGTGCGATATATGTGTACATCAAACGTAATACGTTACGGGTGGTTACACATGACAACCATAGATGAATTCGCGCTTGCTCTGTTTCACCCTTTATTGCGAGATACTAGTTTATGGTGACATTATTTAATTCAAGAAAGAGTTCTGATAATTTACAATAAACTACATAAACCCTGTATTATAAACTGAGGATAATGTATGACATTAATAGAACGACCAAAACTCTTTTATAGCTAACGATACTTATAGAGTAAGAATATTGAAATTTTCCAAGTTTATTCTAGACTTGAAATACACTAACCGCACAGTATTTTATGTCGAAACTAAACTTTCTGCACCGAACTATTAGCTGCTGAGTGTAATATCCCAATACTATTAAACAACTAATTGTTATTACACTTCCACTGTCAAATTTTATCTTGTCACTGACATATTTTACAAAAAAATAGCCACAATCGGTACTCTGCTGCCAAAGACAAACATTCCGGACACACTAGTTCAAAAATAAATAGTATCCTAGGAGTTTAGCACATTTGCCACAAAAGAACAAAGCAAGAAACCACAATGGCAACAACAACACATTCAGAGATCTTGCGAAAAATGACATATACAATATATAGATTTTAATTTTCTACA
>JASANE010024855.1:0-10718 GCA_030248225.1 Trileptium ribeirensis | reverse complement strand
GCTGAAAAAATATTTTGACAACAAATATAAATTTTACAATTTGAATATATAGTAAATGGTAACTCGAACAACATAAATTATTGTACCCGATAACCTGTGGTTGCATTTTAGCATTAAGAATTTGGCCCATGTCAACTTTAGAGGCCGAATGATAATGCATGCCATGCCGTTCTCAATACACTAAGCCTGAGCTTTAGTCTTAGTCTAAGCTAAGGTCCCTATATGAGCCATGTACTTAGCCTAAGCCTAAGTCGGGGGACTACCGCCCCCCCCCGAACCCCCGCTCTAAGCTGTTCTTTTTTAACGTTATAACGTCCGGCCTCTAAAGTTGACATGGGCCAAGAATTTAATATTCCATTGTTTTTATTCATCTTTCTCGTTATTTAAAACATGAAGAGGCTTGTTTCGTCCACACATTAAAATCCGTAGTACACCGTGACAAAACAGCAACGTTTCCAATAGTGATAAGAAGCTCATTCCAACAAATAGTCCTGCAAAATATATATAACGAACACAATTATATGTAATAGGGCGCTTCGGTCGGCGAATTCCCAACTACAGTGAAAATTAGACTTTAATTAATCTTTGTTTAAATAATACAAAAAACGCTAGAAACAAAAAAAAGCTGAATAACAAGTTTTTACGCCGAGCTATGTAAAATAATCAGCGATATATCAACCATCCCAAGATATAAATTCAGAAACGATTGGAAATAGATTTTGGACTCGCAGCTTCAACTTTACGTTAAAGCATATCCAAAAGTAGTGAAGCGCAGTTGCTTAGTGTGTATATTTAGTTATGCAGATATTCAACTGTTTCTAATGCCCTTTCTTGTAGGAATGCATAGATTATACATTCGCTTTGGGAATTAGCCTTGTTATTGGTGTTGGGTGATAGCGAGCTTTGAAGTCAAATTGATCAAATTACCCGATAGATCAACGGCTGGGTGACGACCAATGGACAACTGACTGGCTCCCAGGGAGCTTCCTTGTTACGGCGTGGATATAACATTCGTAATCTTCAGCTTTTGTTTAAAAATTTTAGCGACTTGGATATGAAACTTTCGCACTGTGTACAAATCAACGGATAAAATGCCAAATCCTACGCCTGGCCCAAGACTGTACTGTTATTTAGGGCAACGACCGGCTTGGAGTTCTATCATTAAACATTGATACTTATTAGTTTAAAAATAAACATATATTGTATACTAGATGACAAGAACCTGATGACACTGAGTTATGTACCGGCCGGAATTTACGTTTTACCACACAGTTACGTGTAAAACAGCAATGCTTTTAAGCTGCAATTTGTATTAACAGTATAGCAAAACTTCTAGACTGTAGAAACTCCTAGCATGTTGGATATTGGGAATTATACTTATATATGCATCAAAAAGTCTCGGTAGTCCGGATTATTTCACTTGGTATACAGCAATAATTTATAAACTATGGCTGGTCGAGCCGTGGCCCAGAACTGCTGACTAACGGCTTTCGCAACAGTTAATGGCAGAAAATTGTTAACGGCGGTTATTAACTGATTAACTGTTAGCGTACGTTCGGAACAAATTGCGGCGACCAGCCGACGGCTTATACGACCATTTCCCAATACTACTTGCCGCTACATTACCACTAAACCCGGGTCACCGGATCACTGCGTTACGGGGTCGTCAGAACACCATTACAGGGTCCGCAGGAAAATAGTGACCTGGTTCCATCTCCATGCGTTCAGACATTTCATACATAAGAAGTTTTGCCTATGCAACCTGTATACAAGAAATAGCAGTAGTATAGTCAATGCCCGTTTAAAGATTTGTACGTGCGGTTGTTCCGACTTCAAAACACAGTGACAGAACGAAGTTGAACGAGTAAAACAACACAATCGTGCATATAAATCCCAGAACGCACCGCTGGCTGTGTTTCAACTGACTTGTGATACAACTAAAGTTTGGGTAAGCATGTGTTCAAATAATTTGCTGCTCGGTTTTAGGAAAATATATGCGTTGTTAACAACGTGGCGTTAAACTTAATAATGAAAATTAGATTAAACGTGTAAGGATATTACCGTGGAATTTATTACAGTGCAATGAGTTAGAAGGTCAGGACTGGTGTTGATTTGACATTGCTCTGTGTTTGTTTTTGTATACCATTGCATATAAAATTCGGTGTTATTTTGGGCTAGGCATTTGTCGGTGTACTTCGCGTTTAAGGTGTGAATTGAGTTTGGTTGTATCGCCGTACGTCGGTTCCAGGTAATCTATTGAGAATTGGAATGTCATAAGAATTCAGCGAAAATTACCTGTCACCCTGCATTTGAAAGCATTTATCACAGCCGTAATCAGAAAAGACGTTTCAACTTTGGTAGGAAATTTATGCGTGCATACTAAACTTTTCTATTTTTAGGTTTTTTCAAATTTAGATCCGATTTCGAATTTCCACATTTAGATCTGAGTCAGTACAGCGTGCACAAGTTTATCGAATCCTAATCGGATGATACGGTATAAAAATGCAATCAGATTAGACTTGTTATAGGATTAGATGCAACATTTCATCGACTCCGATCCCAAATTATGTGGCATTCACGTATAATGTTCCCGCTGTTTGGAACTTTTGTCCTCCTGTAGTGGGGACCCTACCCTATAGACAGTCACGGTGACACCCATACTATAAATTAATTGCCGAGGGTGTACGACCACCCCTAGCTACTACATTTTATGTTTACAGTATAGTACACACCCTTAGCTACCAGAATTTGGCGCGAATTAACTAAAACGGACACCATCTGTAGCTAATGCGGTTTATTAGCCAACTCTCCTGTATAGTTTTTTTAAATTCTCGATATTTGTATGTACGCCATATGAACAGTGATCAAATAATTCCGAACACTATCAATAAAACTGCCAGAAGACACGGTGTACCTAACACTATCGAGAAATGGCAATACCCCTAGCTAGCTACCTTTGAAAAAATTATTAAAAACATGGCGCGTCTAACACACCCTGTTGTCGACAGTGTGCCTGACACTGTGTGGTGTACATACGTTCCAAAAGTAGGGGACATTATAACGTGAACACCACATTTTATGTGACCACAAATCTGGACCGAATGAAAGCAGGTCGGATCGGATGCAATGTGAACACGAGCTAAGATTTATTTTTAGCGACACATGGTACTACAATTTATTAATTCGAAGCTTACCCATAAGACCTCCAGCAGACGACGCCAAATCATAGACTTGCATCGCCGGAGATTCAATGATCGATTCCATATTCAAGTCTTCAAAATACAATTGAACCCGAGCCATATTCTGACGTAGATAATCTTTGACGACGAGTTTGGCTTGCTCCTTAACGGTTCGTCGGAATGAGTTCTTAAGCCAAACGAGCGACTTGTTCACTTGACTACAACAATTGTCGGTGTCATCTGAGTTTTCGCCGCCACCTCCTGTTTTGTTGTTAGACGCACTGCCGTTGCTAATAGTTCCGATCACATTGTTTGCAGCCCCGACGACTGAGATGTTACTTTCAAGGGAAGCCGTGTTTATAATCGATGGGTCTACAGTGGTAATACCGAGATTGACAATGCTTCGTTTGCCTATATTGATAGGCGTCTCTGGCCCAAGACCACCAGTGGTCACAGCCACAACGTTGCCAATGTTGTTTGGTATATTTATCAACCCACTGGTAACACCTTTTGAACCGCCTAAAATAGCTTAGCTTGTTTGAAATTATATAAGCGAAGAACATATTAGATATGGGAATTTGGGCCCATGTCAACTTTAGGAGCCGGACGTTATAACGTTAGAAAAGAGAACAGCTTAGAGCGGGGTGTTCGGAGAGCGCAGCTCCCCGACTTAGGCATGGAATTAGTACATGGCTTATATAAGGATCTTAGCTTAGGCTAAGACTGAGGCTTAGGCTTAGTATATAGAGAACGGCATGACATGTATTATACTTCGGTTCTTAAAGTTGACAGAGTTTGGATGGCGTTCTCTAATTTTACCTGAACGGAAAAGACTATAAATTTGAGTACCAAACATTTACGACCACAGTGCTAAAGTTTAAGGGGACAGTTTCCTGGCGCTGTATGCATAACAAAACATAAATCGTTCACATTTTACATTACCGAAAAGCGTTCTTTTTTGTGCGGAACTCTGATACTTGTTTGACCAACGATTTTTCCTCAAATCTGGATGATAAATTGTATTGACGTGTATTGGGTAATCTATATGGTGTCGAGGAAACGAAATATCAGTCGGAATAGACATAAAGTGTCCTAATTTTGATAATTTTTCTTCAATTAAATTACTGCCATGCTTTGGCAGAAAATACTATTCCGTGATATTATACAGTGAATTTGCTTGCGATAAAACTCTAAATAACAGTAGTTACAGCTATAATCTGCTGAAGCTTTACCGATAATTACAGTAGTTGTAGTAGCGAATCATTTATTACATGTCATAGGGCCTTTTAGATCTCGAAGGTTTTTTGCATCACGTTGAATCCTGCAGAGTTAAGTCTATTATTCAGAGACCAGTGATTAAGCAATAGCCTGACTGTAACACCCTCTGCCAGGGTTATGCAAGTAGAATTATCTAACACAGCATATTTAAAATATACATAACAATATTAACAATGTTTCAATTATGTTTAAATTATGTTGCAATGACAGTTTTATGATGATAACCTTAATGATAACACATTTAGAGGTTCTACAACACAACAAAAAATGATTTCATCACGTTATAAACGTATTTGCTGTCGTGATATACAGATGGACTAACGAGTTATACTTTAATGCTGTAGTTTTAACGTACATTGTTTTCATATCTATTGAGACTGTACTTAATGTCACAATATAATAAGTGTAGGAACACAAACAACTTGAAGCACGAATGCGTTTAAACATTAGAAAACTGACTTAAAGTAAGAATGAACATGAAAATTAAAAATGAAAATTCCGCTGTAGGCAGCAGTGCGTTGCCGATATCCTTCAAGCAAACTCCATGTAAGACAGAGTGGAATGGATGTGTTGAAATAATTTGGCCCGGTCCGATCTTTCTGGTTTTAGGAAGGCATAGGGTGTATCTAGAAATTTATCCATGGCAGTTCTCAATTTGAAGGACAGGGCATTGCTCAAACGTACGTGGCGAACATACGGAGGCTGCACGCCCGTCTTTTGGTTTCGCCTTTGAGGGGCGCCAGCACATTCGTCGAGGATCTACTTTACCAAGAGAAGTTTTAACGCTACCCAGGTGGCTTATAAGAGCGGCACAACTTTAGAAAAATTTGATGCCTAACTGCTGGGCGGTGGGGTAGAAAAATTGCCTGAAAGCCGACGATGACAGGTTACACATTTCCCAAACTACCATCATCAACTATTGATGTTACAAACGTAAGACTTTTTTAGCAAGAATAGAACAAAGACAAGTTGCCTTGCCCGAAGGGATACCAATGCACTAAGGTTGCGTTTTAAGTCAGAGTATTTTTCTCCTTAAACAATAGTGTCACAGCAATGATACGAATGAAAAGTCCTGCCATAATACTTCTATGAAGACTTTTTGTGGAAATATTTGAGAAAGCGATTACTTATGAAATTAAACGTATCCGAACAAAGAGACTAGTGTAAAAATGTTTGGCAACGGCTTTGAGAAAATACCGAAAATTTTAAGATGAAATAAATTATCATGGCAGAATTATTTACCTAATTTTTTGCTCTACAGCACTCTTTAGAGGCCCCAACAAATGTTTTGTACTTCCGACAGTCTATTTTTCATTTGTATTACATAAAACCTTTGAAAATCAAATTTACTTTGATTGGAAATTTTATATAATTCTATTATTTATATAAAATTATATGAAATCAGCTCTTGAACAGAATTGTTTATCAAGTTACAATAACTTCTGGTTGATTATCCAGCCATAGAAACGCAAAACACCTGTGTGTAATATTCGCGCTACACAATGTTATTTAGTACCGGAAGTCTTAATGGCTATAGCATCTACATTAAATTGAAATCCCACTGTTCATTTACTGAACGCACATTAATATTTCGTGTTACGTATGGTCGACAAACGTTGATGGATATGCAATGTTGGCTGATAAAGTAACCAGTGCTCCACCGCCGTCTTACAGTCAAACCCAATTTTTTAACTGCTTCATATAGCTTTTCGGCGCTCCTAAAACATATCTGATGATTGTAACGTGATACAAAAACCAGAGACGATTTATTTAAAGACGTATCATGATTCATTATTAGAATATAGGTTTTCTTCAACACATATCATTAGTTTACATTAGACGATATTTTTAGCTGATTGAATTGTCTTTGCATACAATCCTTGTTCTTTTCATTTTTTACGAAGTTCATCACGAATGCCAATGTTTTGCCAAGCAGATTCTTCCCGGGTACTGAAATGTGATTCACATAAATTTACCGGACATAATATATTTCAAAACACTGGAACATAATTGAAACACAGAGCACCGCGCGAAGAATTTGTATAGCTTAGATTAAGTTGAGAAATAACTGCAGACGTTGTATGATAATGAACCTTTTGAAGGTCCAGTGGAATCTGGGTTGAGCATGTCAAAGCCGTTGCCAAGATAAGTTTCAAAAGATGTAGCGAAGTCATTGCATCCTCCGTATTCAGTAGTTGTTTTTTCATGTCTGGAGGCAGCATGAATTCTGCGGTCAGAGCCTTCTTCACATGCCCCCGCAAAATTTCGTTCCATGTGTCGGGTACAAGTTCTGCTGCTGTCAACATGATTTCGTAGCATCGGCGTGGTGAATACGTTTTTTGATCACATTGAACAAGTCTGTTCTGTTTATGAGCAACGCTTTTTGCGCTTCCACATACTGCTGAACGCTTCTATATTTCGCGCCACTTAACTCTTCATGAGCTGGGTCGCCAAATTTGGTAGAACAGCTCCATCCCGCTATCCAGAGAGGGATGTATACGCTTTTTCCATCTTCCGAATTAATAGCGTAACGCTCCAAAGGAGCACTATTCTCGCTTACAATTGAAGTGTTTGACGAAGCTGTCATCTTTCATCTGTTTCCACACTAAACTAAATACAATTTATGTAACAGACTTCTTTTATAGTGTATCCGAGGTCAACTTGAAATGTCTGAAATATTATATTGGTACGAAAACCAGGTGACTGCGCTCCAGCTGCTGGAAACCCCCTGGTTTTGTAGACATTTTTCAGCTTTTGGCGGCAATGCAATTGCCACAAGCCCTGGTTAGGAATGCAACCAACTACTGCATTTTGTGCAAGAACCATAAAGTACACATGAAACAGTGCTAAAATTATGCAGCAGTTGGAAAGCAGCCAACTACTGCACCTCTAGCAGTACTTGGCCGCGTTCCAACTGAAGCATTTTGTCCAAGAACCCCCATTTCTCTACTACTGGCACTATATGTGTGAGACATTCTAAGCTGTTAGAAACCGTCTATTTTAATCTTTTCACGTGCAACACAGTAAGGAGCGATTCGGATCTTTTCACGAGCAGACAGGGGTAAGGTTACGTTAACTGCTGAGATTGTCGGTTGCTTTGCTATTGGTCCGCTGTATGAGTTTGCCAAAATACTTGTGCGACAGGTCCCAGATAACTCAGTAGCCTGCGCACATTGTTTGCAATCAAACAATACGGGTTCGGTCATATCTCCTCTTGATTTTGTTAAATATTGTATTTGGTTTGTCTGGTTTGTTTGTTAATTATTGGGATAAATTATGCGTTTAGCGTCGAAACAATATTTGCACCAACTAATTTTGTAACCTTTTAATTGCAGAAATAGCTAGAGTGATAACATTAAATGCTTTGCTTATGTAAATGCCTGACGTGACGAATATGAGTCATGCGTTTTGTTCGACGCAAAATCTACGTTAAGTAACTTTCTATTAAGAGTGTGTACATAGCTAGTCTGATAACATAAAATCTTTGCTTGTTTAACTCGGTTAATTTATTTATATTGTACGATAACGCCTTAGCTACGCGTAGGGTTATAGGCCCAAAATCACCCAAAATTTTATTTTCGCGTTTTTCACCTCAGGTATGACTTAGCTAGGCAGGTTCTCTCCAATAGGGGTTTTTGAGGAATTCCTATTTGGGGTTCCCTAAGCTAGATAAGGGGAATATGACCAGTGGGATTTATACAGACATTATTTTATTTAACAAATTTCATTTTGCGTTTTGGCTTCTTTTAAAGTCCGGGGTGACTTAGCTAGGGTTTCCACCAATAGGGGATTTGGAAGCTTCCAGAAGATTTTAAAAGCATGAGTCATCGATCATGTGATCGACGCGACTCAACTGCTATTGATCTTTTTCGTTTAATTTGATTTTAGTTTTATCTTTTCTTGATCAGCGTTTATTTACGTTCGGTGCGCTTTAATTATACTCTTACATATGCTGGCAGTATAGCTTTTACCTAATAGGCTAAACACCCTATGTCATAGTGACTCTAAGATTGGCTGCGGCGCAATAATATTTTGAAAGTGGGAACAGTGCCAGCAGTTACGACGTTATCAGGGAGAGTGTTCCAATGATGAACAACCCTTCTGTTGAAAGAGTTGGCCATTGCGTTTGTCCGTGAATATCGTACCGCTAGCTTCATACTGTTGCCGCGAAGATGTCTCGTGTGAGATTGCTCGAACAGATTGTTTGGATCCAGGATCGTTAGACCATGTGGGATCTTATACGTGTAAATGAGATCAATTGTTTGACGCCTTTGAGCTAGTGTACTTTGCTCAGATACATTGTAATCCTGGTATAGCCGGAAGCATCGTCGTTGGACGTTTTCGAGACGATTGATCAATGTCAAATATTGAGGAGACCATGTTACTGAAGCGTACTCTAGGATCGGTCTAATGTATGCTTTATATAAGGGTGTGATCACATCTGTGGATCGAGAAATCATTGAACGCCGTATCAGACCAATACTTCTGTTGGCTCGCTTTTCAATGAAGTCAACATGCTGATTGAAGCGAAGGTTGTTAGAAACTACAACCCCTAAATCTTTAATTGATGAAACTACATCAATCTCACCACGACCTTGTTGATAGCTGAATGGAAACTTAGATCGGATGCGCAAGACGTGGCATTTAGCTAGCTTGGGCGTCAAGAGAGCACTGTCGCACCACAATTCAAATTCAACTAGTGCTTGTTGCATCATATAGCAGTCAGTTACGTCATTAATGCGGGGAGGCAGACGAACGTCGTCGACGAATATATCGATGTCGCAAAGCCCAGTAATACAACTTGCTAAATCGTTGATGTAAATAAGATAGCAATATGGGCCTGATATAGTTCCTTGGGGAATGCCACTGCGTAAAGGAATCCATGGAGTGGTAACGCCATTAGTCACAACACGCTGTCTGCGGTAGGTGAGAAAGTCGGTAAACCAAGCTAGCAAACGTCCACGAATACCGCAACACTCTAGTTTATATAGCAAGCGACGGGTTGGTACACAATCAAACGATTTGCGGAAATCAATGTATATAACGTCAACTCCGAGATTTTGCGAATCGTCGAAGGCAGATGAGAAGTAATTCCACGCCGTGAGCAGATTAGTAACAACCGACCGGCCGCTGAGCGAACCATGGTGGCTACTTGAAATTAGGTTGTTCGCCAATAGGAAGCTGATGATCGGCTTCCAAATAAGGCGTTCAAGTACTTTAGAAACAACAGACGTCAAACATATTGGCCGCAGGTCGTCTAGTTTGTGTGAGTTTGTTACCTTTGGGATGGGCGTTATATTGGTAGATTTCCAATCAGAAGGAACACAACCTTGGTCAATAGATTTGCGAAATAAGAGAAACAATGGCGATGGTAACTAAGTTCCACATCGCTGTAAAAGCAAAGTACGAATGGTGTCATGACCAGACGACTTATTTATATCTAATGTAAGTAGTTGTTGCGCAACATCTTTAACATTGAAGCGAACATCAAGAATACTATGTTCATTACAACCAGTGACCGGTGCCGGGTCTGGACCATCAGGCTCGTTGACAAATAACGAACCAAAGTAATCATTGATACAGTTTGCTACCGAACTGGGATGATGGAGCGTGTTACCTGCAGGATGTTTTATCGAAGAAATGCTTGTAGTAGGTTTAACAAATCGTTTATCATAGCGATAAAACCTTTTGCTGTCGCGACAAATATTTTTTGCTAATATGCGTTCATAGCTAACCCGCGCATTAGTAATGGAGATGTGATGAGCTGTAGCTGTGCGTTGATATTCGTTGTACATAGTGTGAAGTCTACCAGAGCGAACGTATGCTTGCTACGCTCGTTTTTTATCCTTTTTTCGGCGCTTGACGTCTAAATCCAAAAGCCAGAGTTGACTACGAGCGCGTACGGAGTAGGGTGCATGTGGAACAAAACGCGTAATAATAGAGTTATAGTCAGTCGGGGTAAAAAACATTTTTTGTAAACCTTGATTTTTTGGAAAACTGGCTAGTAACTGACGGTCCTTGTTTGTTGCGCAACTTAGGAACCGTGCCAAGCCGTGTTATCGCACGAGCATTTGCGTGCTTCCTTTATTAGCCAAAATTCCGCGCCTAGACCAAAAAATGATGTTTTTTTACACCGAGCAAAAGGTAAAAAAACACACTGGGGGTAAAAAAACATATGTTGTTCTCGAACCCCTATGCTCTCGGGAGGCACAAGGAGGAGGTATACTTGTAGGATATTAGCAGCAGACCAAGCAGGGTAGG
>JASANE010024854.1:0-37753 GCA_030248225.1 Trileptium ribeirensis | reverse complement strand
AATAAGAGAAATACAAAATTTCATTCACCAGCAGAAATTAAGTGCAAAATGATCTCTCTTGGAGCAATAAATAAAGTTTTGAACTTAATACAATTTGTATTATTAAGTAAACGAAATTTTGAACGATTTCGATTATTTTAGTCGATCCTGGTTTCGATTGCATAATTTCACGAAACCACTACAGTAATATAATTTAATTTGATTACACATCAAAGCAAAAAGTGCGAAAATCTATACAGATGATTATGCGCGGCAGACAGATAAACAATTTTTGCCTAGTTGGCCGTCATTTCAGGAAATCAGATTCGCTAAAGACGAATAATAATAAATTTTCAGGTTATGCATATCGATTGTCAATATTATACAATGCTCTTCAAAAGGAAGGTATATTCGATTAATGTTATTACACCATCTGGAAGTAATTTAGCCCAGTTATTGTCCAGTCTTCTTCATACGTGGGCTTCAGCATCCTCGTAAACCTAAACACAAAACTTTTCTGTAGGTAGGTAACGCAAAATATCACACAAAAACAGAAGGGCATTAATACTTAATAAATTAGAATACATAATAAACTATCGCGATGTCATGCGGTATTAAACCACTAAAACAAACCGCGCTATGTTAATAGAAAATACATACAATTTCGACCTAAAATTCAGACTTTTCAGAGTTTTTCATACTATAGGGGCATACTGTTCAGAGTTACATGAACAGATAACTAAGCTCATTTTACTCTAGAAACGGTAATTTAATCCCCTAGTCTAATTTTGTCATATTAATATGTAAGCCACATGTAACGACGTATACACCTTGAAAACATATTACTAAAAAATTTGAATTAAATCGCATCATCCGTTCAAGCTGGATATCCGTAGTTATTTATAGCAGCGAAATTTACGCAAATCCGACCGTAAAATGAAAGGACGTACCTGCTCATGTTTGACATAGCTGTAGATATTGGAGTGATAGATCAGAAACAGACAAAACCGAAAATTTCTTTGGTTTAGTTTAGTGTAAAAGTAACCCTGTTCGATTTCTCAATGGACGAATGCATTATATTTTAGCGAGTTTTAGCCCGACATGGGCAAATTTGGCGGCTTTTAATCAAAATGCGTAAAACGGCATTTTTTGTCCCCACATGAAAAAAATTTAGCAATGCTTTAATCGCACAGGAAAGTACACGAGGGCATGAGCTGGAAAATTCGAAATACCTGCCAGGCTCCTGTCCTATTTGTAGAAGCCAGTTGACCGTAGCTTTAAATATAACAATATTAACACAATTTACACGCATCCATTAGACGGTCCCTGATTATATGGACTGCAATAAAGCTTCGGATAATTACATGTTAGAATAACAGTAAATCGGTCAAGCACAGCTACGCATGTAGAGTACCCGCCAAAATGACTGTCGCCGGTTCGCAGCTCGCTCGAAATGTGACGGCCATTTCTGTAGTAATATATGTAGCAGACTTTAGTGAAACATAAAACCCATAAATTTATATTTTCCACATTATAAAATATTGTACACATGATGTATCACTTGAAGTAAGATTAAAACACTACGTTGTTCACTGTCATGCTGCCGTCTAATGTTGCCTATCATATAACAGGAGAGCACGTGTGCATCGTTTACGTTTTGTGTCATGAACATACGGGATCAAGCCTAGTGTTCACAAAATTATGGTTTTATCAGAACGTAGTGGAGGTTGTGCCTTGCAGGAAAGCTTTTAAATTCCGTCTCTGTGTGTGATCGGTCATAACTACTCGGAAACGCCTCAACCGATTTTCATGATCTTGGGCTCACTCGAACAGGCATAGACGATTTAGCGTGTACATACCGCGTTTTTGATTTGGGACAAGGGTCAAAATGTTGGTGTTTTTCCCCATTTTAGTACCCTTCACGGAAGCACGGTTATTTTTATCTTAACTTAGGAATTTTTTCTCGGATTGGTTTTATTTTGTAGTAAAACGATAAATGCCGATGGATTTTTGTTTTCCGATTAAGGCGATTTGAGGTTTGCCACCTTCGTGCATCGCCGACCTAAAATTAGAAAATTTGTTGACGTCTTAGGAAGCTGAAACGTTCCACTTAGGGGTTTTCGGGCATGGGAAACTCATTGCCGGTGTAGCTTTTACTCTGCGACCCTTGGTCGGTACGGGGCTATGGCGCGTCAATGGTTCGGGGTCAGAGGTCAAAATGAGGGTTTTTATCCCATTTTAATAAACTTTATGGAGGCAAGATTATTTTTATCTTAACTTCCGAATTTTTTCTCTGGCTGGTTTTATTTCATAGTGAAATGATACATGCCGATGTCTCTTTTGTCGTTTTTCGAATAAAGCTCCGGTTCTGGAGTTATGGGGTTTCAGGTATGGCACCCTCGTGGTTCATCGACCCAAAATTCGAAAATTTGTCCTGACGTCCTGTGCGGTTGAAAAGTTTTACTTGAGGGTTTTCGTGCATTTCAAACTCGTTGCCCGTGTTGATTTTGCTCTGCGCCCAATAGTTCCACGGGCACTGGGATATGGCGCCCACATGGTTCGTCGACTCAAAATTCCTAGTTTTATTGTGATGTCCTGGGAGGCTGATAGATTGCACTTGGGGGTTTTCGGGCATGGGAAACTTATTGCCGGTTTTAGATTTGTTTTAACTTGTGCAGTATTGTGTGACATCCACATTTAGCATATCGACGTATGCTATCGAAAGCTGATTCGCTGTGAACGCAAAAGGGGTATGTGTACAAACATATGCTTCACTACGTTTTGAAATCTCGGCAGAGTTACAAGTATCATCTAGTGTAAACGTCACGGCAAAACTGTTATAATTAAATTAGCTGTAGCACAGCGCCTGGTTTGAAAAATAACAATTTTTTTCGAAAAAATATTGTATAAAGTTTATTGAGCTAGTATTGACCTGATGATAGCAATAAGTTCACGTTTCGGAATAATCAAAGCAATATATTACTATTCGTAAGAGAATACATGAATTTCAATTTAGACAAAATACTTCGTATAGCATTCGCCAGCAATAAATCCTGCTCGCCAGGTTCTTGTTTGACGTTTATTAGATTTTTAATTTAATTTCAAAACGAGTTCGAATTTTGTTCGAAACCAGTTGCACAAATTTTTTGAACCTAAGTTTAAATACATACAGTAAGCGCCAGAAACGGCCACTACATTTTGAGCTAGCACTGTTGTGTGAACTTTGAGGGAGAATCGAGCCAAGATCGATTGAGCATTTATTTATGGCAGGTACTACATGTGCACATCAGAAATCAAATTACGTACACTATATTCACGATAACTTGACTGTCCATATCTTTAGCTACCGCAATAAATCCTGGGAACGGGCTTCGTTCAGCATGACGTTTAGCGTCCCGAACGTAACTGGCGTAGTCCTGAATACATATAAAACCGGCGAGATAATCTGCAAAGACCTGATCTAAAAATAATTGCATACGGATTAGTAGTTGCGAAGATCTCGGAATACAAGCAACGTTTAATCATTTGAGCTAAAATATCGTTTCAAATATTATTTCTAATCAAGAAGGTTTAATATACATGATGTACAGTCGCGGTCAGAGATAAGTGCAAAATAGTCGATCGAAATATTGGTCGATTTCGATTAAGTGAAATTTCGGTCGATTGTGATTAAACGAAATTTCGATCCATTGCGATTTTGATCGTTTTCAATTGCACTTATTTTTGGCAGCGACTGTATCTCAATTAGAGGTGAGCAGGCATCTGTCGTGTTTTCGGTTACATCTGGTTAAAACCGGTGCTTCTGGTTCGTGATTCCCTGACAAAATATTGGATCCCCTTGGTTTGTTGCATTCTAACATAAAAACCAACCCGTGCTGATACATACATATGGCAATATTTTTTCGAAAATTCCATAGTGAAACTAAAAATTACATTAAAACTCGGTTTTTCCTTTATGAGTTAATTCGTAGTAACATCCGGACTTTTTACAGGCGCGGGTAACTCGCTAACCAATTTTGCCGATTCCCACGAGATTTATCAGTACAAAATTTTGTCAGGTTCGATCTGACCATATATCGTGCATTGTAGCTAGTAGTTCCTTGTTATACTGTTGCATACGTATCCATAAACCAGTAGTAATATACAATGTATGCAACATAATGCGAGAACAAAACAAGAGGAGTAGTATCTTTTAGTGTTAAAAAGTGTACCAGCTGATTTCTGACACTAGCGAACGTCTTCTTGTGAAATTTTGACCCGCCGTTTGTCAGGAGATTTACTACCGTTGGTATATCTTAGGTCCATACACACATTAAATACGATACCATATCTTTTCCGGCTACCAAGCTACAGTAACAACCAAATATGGCTGACGCTCGCTCGCGACTTGTCCGAAATAAATTAGTTCTGAAAATAGCATTTATTATTAAATAGTTTCGAAATCTCGAGCGAGCCACTCGCTTGAACTCGCACGCTTGAAATGCTGCTGCGTGCTGTATACCTCCACCTGATACTTGAAAGACGATTGAGATTAGTTGAAATTATTTAGCATGCAAAATTGAAGCAACTTTACATACTTGTTCAAGTTAGGAATTTCTAGCAACAAAGTTAATATAAATTTGAACATTTAAATTACATCAGCGCTTAATAACATAGCTAGCCTTTTGGCTTGTTTGCAATTTCAATGTAAATATTATGTTAGTTTGTCTTCAAGAACATTCAAGTTTGGAATACTTTTGTTGCAATCATCGAAATGACAAAATTCGTGTATTTATGGTCCGCTGTTTGAAACAATGAATGTGGGCGTTGTCTAAAATGCTTTTGACTTTTGGCGATGAAATATTAAATTTAATTACTCAATTTAACCAATGGTGCCTTCAAAATATCTAGTTATTATTTTACCGTTTTGTACTAAAACGCATTGGATTTTGACAATTATTATTAAGCCTCGAACCCACCTTCACTGAGCAGTGGGCTGCCCAGTCCCATTGCTTCATACCATATACTACCTCGAAAATCCGTTTCCTCAGGTTTGAAAACCCCTAAGAGCCCAACTGACACCGCCCGCCAAAATTTCAGGAAACGAATAAACTAGTATAAAATGATGTATATTTACTCTTCCTGATTAGGTTATTATGCTAAGATATAACATTTCGATGCTTCATGTATATCAAGAGTTGAATAAAAATTTGGTAAAACGATGATATTATCTATTTTCGGCCTACACCCAAGCATTTCGCTGATAACTTCTATATTTCTATTAGGGGATGTTGCCTACCACGGTTCTCTGGAAGGTTCGTCGGTGGTACTTAAATCCACTGTGATAACATTGAAGGGCTAGTCGATCCCCCTTCCCTAAAAATACGAGGAGATTGCCCTTGCAAATCTTTGGGTTTGATGTAGGCTGGAAAGCAAACACTTCATCGGATAAAACATAGTACATACATGAGTATAAGCAATTATCCACTTCAACAAAAAGTTTTAATAACTCTAGATATTACTAATTACTCTGTTAACAAAACAAAACTAAAATTATTAAACACGTAAAAAGGTGATTCCACGAGAAAAAAACAGTTTAGCCAAATTATGTCGATGCGCGAAAATAATATAACACCAATTCGATAAGGCGATTAGATTGCATAAGTTTAGAATGTATGCCTGAGATTTAAGCGGACCACTGTGCACTCAGATGTAAGCTATGTGTGTCACATTAAAATTAGGTTCAATAAAGAACCGAGATGAGTCATAACCATTCAAAAGGTTTCATAAATTAATTGTGGATTATCAGTTTGGTAGTGCCCTCATGGAGAGCCATGGTGATACAATAAAAACAAGTAATGGACAAACAAATGTTTTAAAATCTACTTAATTATTATCGTGAACGTGATTGATCTCATATCAATATTTAAATATATCTACAAGTTGCCACAAATGACTTGCCGCATTTCGAAGAGCGAGTGCTTCGCTCGAGATTTAGAAACTATTTAAGCTAATAATAAATTCTTTTTTAGAACAAATTTAACATTGGTAATGACATAACATAGTAACATTGGTCATGAGCTAAATTTAATTCGATTCGAACGTGTTTCGAGGTCTGTTCGCTCTGTCACTACTGAAGGCTTTAAAAGTTTCACGTATTCAATGTACAATTTTATCACTGTAATACAGCTGAACTGCACTATGTGGTAGGCCAAAGAAATGATGGGACGACGTGCTGCGGGAGAACATGAAGGCGATTGGACTGCGAAAAGAGGACGAGTTAGATCGGAGAAAATGGAGACAGATACTGACGCCATGGTGCAGGAGTAGAAGACGCCAAGGCAACGGATTCCAACGACTATAATCCTGGTGATGATTATGACACGATGTCTTGTGCTTTTCAACGTTTTTAATGACAACTCGGTAAAATAACACCGGGGCTGCAAATAACGATACTGAATTAGCGAACAACTTTCTTTAGGTTGTTTGTAGTTGTATATAGCTCTAATCAATCATTTATACCCCTCTAAACGCCTGTAATACCAAATGTGACATTGCTAAATGAGATATATCAAAGTAGTAAATATATCATGGATTGCGGGTGTTATTTAAAAGCCAGTGAAAGCTTAGGTAAACAATATTGACTGCTCAATTTCTGGCTTTCCGTGAAAAGAATGAATTCTCTCCCTCCTGTTATGTTTGGCAACTACCACTATTCCACTGAAACCATGACGCTTAAAAATAGTTGGAAAACTCACTATTTTGAACAACGAACTATTCATCGAAGCGATAGACAAGCGAAAATGTACTGAATTTAGAATAATTATATTTCAGCCACAGAATTCTTCGGCTATTTTGTTCTATGAGCATTGTGTGTACGGTAACTACTAATATTATGTGCACAAAAAGATGGTAAACGCTGCTTCTGGAATTAATTCGAAATGAAAACATTTCATTTTTTGAATTTTGTCTGGACCTGACTCTGCAAACACAACAGTCTAATTCGACATTACGACCTATATCGTATCATATTATTTCACATTATTTTATATCGTAAATGAAAATGCCGATTTGTAAATATATATAATGATCACTTTTGTAAAACGAATAATCCGCTTTATATATACATCTTACAATATATAAAGACGGTAGCAGTATATTCACGTTTAGGCTTCAGTAGACATTGAACAGGGGATCCTACTGTTCATCCAAAGTGGAGTGCAACTATACGGCGGCTCTCTGATTTCTTCCAGTTCCAAAAGTATTTTATAATGTATTACAAAGCCTCATTTTTTCATGTGTAGTGCTCCAAACATCGTTTTCTTTTCATAGCGTAAAACTGCTACAAAATCTGAGTGTCAATTAATAAAGCGACAAACCTTGAACTTGTCGAAACGGAAACTGCAGCACTTCCGCAAATTGCAGTAAAATGTCATCACTACTAATGTTTATTAGTTTACGATCTTTTTCCGGCAGAGCTTCAAACGCTTTTCGTATCCTCTTCAGCAGCTAAAACGACATTAATTACTGGAGAAAACCTGTGAAACTGTTGTTCCAACTTTAACAAAGAAAAGTTCAAATCCACTCTCATTCACAAAAAGGTGGATGCACGCAATATCGAAACCACCTCATGAAGACGCACGTAAAAATAAGTGCAGTCGAAAATTGTCGAAATCGCAATTGATCGAAATTTCGTTTGATCGTAATCGATCGAAATTACATTTAATGTAGATCAATAGAAATTTCGACCCAATTATTTTGCACTTATTTTTGGCCGTGACTGTAGCTTGCCTTATCGCAAAGACGGTGAATTCTGACTGCTGAATATGCAATTTACAGAGATGCACGTAGCTATATTAAGCATTAAATTATAAAATACACCATACATCGCCCTACAAATTGAGATCACAAATACTAATTTAGCTCCTGCGTTTCCAGAGATATTACCATTTTCGTACCATGGATCCGTGGAAAACCAGTTTTGACCCAATCCGCAACACAGCTTATTAGCTACATAGAAGATGAAGATCTCTACAAAATGAGGCCAAAATCAACAATATATATCTCGAGTCGTTGTGGATATATTACCATTTAGAACCCGCTTTAATTCAAATCCTACCACCAGAGTACCGTGTTGCGAAATATTATGTATATATTGTGTGTATAGAAAATTATATATACTATATATAGCAAAAGTGGACCGTTGTAGTTAAGCAAGTCTACAATAATTATAAACGGAATATGTGGTCTCGATATAAGAAAAATGGCTTCATTGCGACATTGCATCGCATACAACTGCTGCAAATCGAGCTAAATTCTTGTCAGATAATTCGATCAGAATATCTGAACAAAAAATTTTGGACGGTAGAAACATTTCGCTTTTTTATTCGTATGTGAACTCAAAGTTGGTATCTAAAAGCTCTCTTCCACCGCTTCAATATCAAGGTGAGCTTGTTACAGATTCTTGTTATAAAGCAGAAGTTTTGCAGCGTCATTTCAACTCCGTTTTTACAGTTGACGATGGAAATCTTCCAACTACTGTTGGTGTGCATGATACTGAAATATCACAGTTAAATTTAAGCAAAAAATCGGTCTATGAAGTGTTAAGGACGCTTCCGTGCAAAATATCTTGTGGACCTGACAAGATTCCACCAATTTTACTAAAGAAATGTGTTGCCTCGTTGGCCAAACCATTGTTTTACCTTCTCTCTGTATCTCTTGAAGAATGTGTTTTACCCGATAATTGGAATTCTGTTGTTTAAATGAAAAGGAGGAAACTCTATTCCTTCTCATCTTATAAAAGATATAGACGCTATGGAAAAGTCCAACGCAAATTCATTAAAAAGATACCCGGATACGCAATCTCGAGTATTTGCAAAGGCTCAAGCAATTAAACCAACATAGTTTAGAGTACAAACGTATACTTGCTGACCTTAAATTGTGATATAAGATGATAAAACAATACTCGCAAGATTGTGTCATCAATGAATTTTTTACTTTGGCTGAATATATTGGTCCTCGTTCGCATGAATTTAAATTAAAAGTGCCTTTTACCAGCAACGAACTCGTAGGCAACACCTATCCTTTTCGCTTTCCACGTTTATGGAATGCACTTCCTGTAAAAGTTGTTCAAACTAGCTCTTTTCAGAAATTTAACAAGCTCATTCCCGAATTAAATTTTGATTACATAATGAAGGGGCGATGGGTTAGGTGCCCAGATATGGTCCTCTATCGTTCTTTAATCCGCTGTTTATTAATGGTCAGCTATACATTTATTTGTGTATGTATATGCCTTCCGTTGTTGTTCTGCTGTACCCTTTGTTATTTTCAGACTGATAAGAAGGATACTGCACTCTGAAGCGAAGCGCTGGTCAATCTACCCAGAAACTGATTGTAACATTTTATATCTGATTTCTTAGTTTGAAAAATTAATATACTGTTTATAATCGGCAATCAAAGGGCAGTAGGCCGTGCTTTATCAGTAGGACGCGAATGATGGATTTCCTGAGCTGACCTACTAAGCTGTCTGATGGTGTCGGTAATAACTTATCTATCTATCTATCTATTATTACAGAGGATTATTTGCTCTACAAAATGAGTCCTAATTGATCCAGATATCTACACTGGCAGTCGAGTTACAATAAGTAACGTGATATAGGAACCCCATGGGGACCCGACCGACCAGGGCCTTTTGGCCCTTTATTCGTTGGAAAATATTGGAATCGCGCTTCGCGCCTAACTAAAGGACACATTGTGATTTCAAGCTTGCAAATGAGCTATCATGGAAATTAGTCCGCACAGTTGACGTTGAGTTTTGCACGTCACCCTAAAGACTCCAAATAACGGACATTGCCAAATTTCAACTGTCCCGGTTAATGGGAATTCTTCGCTTCGTTCATTACACTCAGAATTCAATTATATAAGCGACGAGTTTCAGTCATGGCAAACATAATTTTTCAGAGTACTGACCAAATATAACAAGAAAATATCTGTTGCTAACTCGCAGTTCCAAATGTATCAGCGCCAACAATTTAGAACGTTTAAACATTACAGACGGTAGGTAAAAAATTTCTCATACGGTAAAAAATGTTGACAATACAGCAACTCACGCGGTACATGCAAAATTTACATCTCCACAATTTAAGCTTATTCCAAATACCTCAAACTAAATAGTGATTGCAGTCTGTCGTGATTATACTATAATTCATAATTCCAGGACAACAAACAGCCTTAATGCTTTTGACGATAGAAAGCAGAAAATCAAATTCCAATTAGATTCGGCGCAATTCAGATCAATAAATACTTTCATAATTATTCTGTGGAGGCATTTTACTCACCTGCGGATCTAACAAACCGTCCAACTCACTAAAGGCTTCGTTGAATATCTTGGTCGAAATAAGTTGCAGTACCTATAAGATTTATGGCTGCAATATATTATAAATACACTTTAATGTTATACACATTAACTAGGATGCAAATAAGCAACGAATACGGTAGGTCGTAGAGCTCTGTATCATTTAATTAAGATCACATAGCTAGTGCAAATAATTAACGATATAGTTTTTAATCGTCATAACTGAGCAATGGAAGGTCGGTTCGGTTTCACGGGGCTCAAAATGGTTCTCTTGATGGGTTCTAGCGATATCGGTGTAGATAAGTATTTATCATTGGTTAACTATAAATTGTCGAAATGAGTTGCAGTACCTATAAGATTTATGGCTGCAATATATTATAAATACACTTTAATGTTATACACATTAACTAGGATGCAAATAAGCAACGAATACGGTAGGTCGTAGAGCTCTGTATCATTTAATTAAGATCACATAGCTAGTGCAAATAATTAACGATATAGTTTTTAATCGTCATAACTGAGCAATGGAAGGTCGGTTCGGTTTCACGGGGCTCAAAATGGTTCTCTTGATGGGTTCTAGCGATATCGGTGTAGATAAGTATTTATCATTGGTTAACCTTGACGTTACTATGCGAAGACATATTGTCATGAAAAAAACAAAAAACCGAACAAATATTATTACACAACTACCGATATGAACTGAAAATAAGCAAAGCGTTCGCGAAAATTAATGAACGGCAGCTGGACTCGCTCGAAACGTGAACTGCAATTCACGAAAGATTTGATTATATTTTTGTCAGACTATCCGCAACTTTGACACGTAGGAAGTATATAACTATTATTCCATAGGCAACAGCAAGAGAAATGGGAGAGAGTGCGGATAATGTATGGTTAGCGACTATTGCAAGCTTCCATACTATCCTCCCTGAGCCACCTTTAAAGTCTCGCAGTAACAATAATACAGCATTGGAAATGTGTTAACGGCAACACTACGGTCATTCTAATAACATGTCGAAACAGTAGAACGCTTTATTTCTTCAGCCATTGACAAAACATATGAAAAGTTTTGAAACTTCTTCACATAATTTTTAAGAAAAATTGTCATGTAGTGATCCATTCGGTAAAATAACAAATGAATCCCTTTTAACGTGGTTAAGTTGAGATTAGTCTTTTTGATGGGTTTAAATAAAAAATAGCGGCTTGTCAAACCTTCTTCGTTTTCTTTTGACTGAAATTTTGAAACATTGTCAGTTTCAGATACTAAACACTTTTTCCAACTTCAACTGTGTTATTTTAAAACAGTAAAATTTTCTGACGCTAGTGCTACTAAATATGTAAACGCAGAACGAGCTAAGTTTACAGATTAACCCTATTTAAAAATGTCTGAGGTTTAAATAACCTTTATATGTTGAAGTACTAGATTTCTGTTGGTTATCAAGAAAGTTTTCTTTTCCAAGTGCGGTTTTTAGTATACTGAACATGTTAAACTTCAACTGTGTAGTAGTAACTATTGCTATACATTTCCTTAAATACACAACGAATCAACTTTGCAGACTAGCGCTGTTTAAAAACATCAAGGGCTATTGCGCAATATTTTCAAGTACCTTTTTCCAGAGCGTGTCAAGGCCATTTTTCAGTCTACTTTCTGTACTTTTTCTGTAGCAACACAAAATATTTATATACTAGCATTTCGCAAGCGAGAGTGATATGGTTTTTGCATTATCATTTTTTAATCACATGTAACAGACTGTTTTTGATGTATATACAACCCTACAACCTCTTGAACCATGAATGCATTAAAAATCGTAACACTTGACGACCCTAAACCCATCGAAAACAATTGACGACGCATTAAGTATTTGTGCTGGTCTCTAGATGACTAAACCATCGCATTCAGCCTACCAGAAAACCTATATATATAGACAATTCTTGATTACCTGTACGCAATACGTAACCAAACAACTGAAGACAGGCTATATTATGTAAATGGGGTTCATTGACCGCTAAACCCAAGAAACAACCTGACAAGGCATCAAATGTGCACTCTGGACTAAATCATTCCAATCGGTCTTCAGAAATACCTATACAAACCATTTCACAATATATAATAATTAGAATGAAAACGCACACTTTGGAAATCGAGTTCGTCGGCTGTAAAACCCTTGAAAGCACATGAAAAAACCAGATTTTGACAAAGGATATTTAAAAACTGTGTTGTGTCACTTGACCTGGAAGATGGGGTCGGATCTGTTCGCGTTCAGCTAAAGAGCACATCGTTGTCACATTGAACAAAAATATTGAAATCCGCCCGTTCAAAATTGAGTTATGAACGACAGCGACATTGTCACGACTTTCTCCCAGCAACCTCAGTGGAAATTGCCCTATCTCGGTCTCAATTAATACCTAAATAAATGTGCACTCAAATGACAAGATAGTTTAAAGCCAAACAAAATGGTTAGCAATAAAATGATAAAATATAATACCAAAGCCACGAAAGTAAATATATAGTACCTGTCGAGATCCAATGCCAAAATCATGCAACGAAAAGCCTTTGTCATACTGCCGCATAGCAAACACGCTGAACGGAAGCCTAAACATATTCAGAAACCCTGGGCTCATCACTTTAGGTTCGTCCAATAGACATAAGCGATCTCTTTTTTCGTCGGTCTTTGAACAAAATCGTCTTGTAGCAAAGGTTTGTGTTGAGCAAGGATCGGCCCACAAACTGCCAACAGGACCACTGGAGCTACGACACATAAGTGAAAAAATCGACCTCATAATTAACCAATAAAATTCTATTAAATAATGTTATTTAGGAATAACATCTAAGCGTTTAAGTTCTAATTTATATAACAACAATGTAATCTTAAGCTCAAATTTGAGAACACGGTTTTTCCACCCATTACATACAAATTCGGGCAGTAGAGGAAGGAACTCCGCGTCTACTTCGCGAAAAATCCTAATAATTAGCGGTAACCCATTAACTACAATATTAATCACGGCATAAATATGCACATGAGCTTTACGAGCAGTAGAACTTTACCGAACCATTATTCGTAATAAAGGTTAGGAGGTATAGAGCAGATTGGTAGAATGGTGTAATGGTATATTTAAAAAGGCTATCTGGCCCCTAACTCCTCCTTTCCAGCACGTAGTCTTATGCGTTTCAGAAGTTTTCACTGGCTTCAAGGTTAATGAACCCGTTTTCCAGAATATATTCAGTCTTCAGTAATTTGGTACATATACGTACATGGCATTAAAAACAGTCTATAAATACAGAGTTTTTTCGGTATACTGGATACAATGGTTATTTAGAGTCCACTGTTAATATTCTATGCTTTCTCGTGGGTTTCAATGTTTTATGGGAAATGAACCTGATTTCCAGAAAAAAGTTTTCAGTCTTCAGGTGTAAACAGGAATTGTCTATATGGGTTTTTTGGAGGGCTCAAACGATGGTTTGGTTATTTAAGACCAGCACAAACATATACTTGATGTGTAGTCAGCTGTTTTCACCGGGTGCAGTGTCAATGAGATATCGTCTTTATTATACCATCTATGTACCATTTCGTCTTGATTTGACTGGCAGTATGAATACTATATGCTGTGAAGCTGACTGTACCTCGACTGGTTCAACAGGTGCCAAGAAGATATCGTTGCGCTCTGATATTGTTTAAGGTAAGTAGGCCACTTCACAGGGGTAACAGCTGAGGTCAGGAAAAACAGCAACATAGGGAAGGAACCCTGGCTTCTGAATAAAGCAATCGATCTGAAGTAACTGCTAACAGCGCTATGCACATTAGGTATCAAAATTACTCAATGATTATTAGTGAATTAATCATTTAGAGGGCAAAGAGGCGTAAACTTACGCTGCGAAAACCCCACACAGCGATAGTATTGAGGGTAGGGTGCTGCGATAGCGACTTTGGGGTCACCAAGTAAAACCACCAAATCGAGCAATTAGTAAAAATCGCCTAAGTTAAGTATAAATTAAAAATTCAATACAAGAACTAATAATACAACCATGCACAGTGCCATTACCGTTTCACTACAACGGAAAATAGTATGAAACGAACTAAATATTACCGCGAAATCGTATACACGCTACCGTTAAACACAGCATAAAAGTGTAAATTAAAAGTTGAACTGAAACAGGCGTGTAGCAAACAACTTGACACTTTCAATTCTAATGTTGGGCATCTACTAGGGGAATCCCGCACCAAAACCGCCCCCAAACCCCCAAAATTCCTAAAAACCCTGTGTTGGTCACCAATTCTCTTATTATATCCATCCCTCCCCTGGGTTTCTTTTTTCTTTCCGTTTCCTTGTTCTCGCTCTTTTGTTTTGTTTAAATGCTAATTTGCATACTTAGCATTAATTAAGTTTATTAGCTAACATGTGTTAGATTCGTTTTTCTTTAGTTTAATCAGTTTGATTTTGGTTCTGGTAGTGTAAGCGGGGCGACTGGATTGAGAGAAACGATTTCCGGCTCATATAGTGCAGTATAAAGAATCACGCTAGGGACCGCGTTTTTGCTTCTGTTACGGATCATTGTTACCGCATAAAGAATTATGCGAATGTTTTTGCATCATTCTTATTATTTTTCTTCGAAAGAATAACTCACCTAGCTAGTCGGATTTATTAGTTTGTTATAATATGATTTTTGAATTTTAAAATGGCTTCTACGGTTTCCGATATATTCTAGTGGCCTAGAGTATAGTGAGCGAGCCTGAGTTTTGTAATTATATTGCTACACTTGCTTTTAACGATTATTCTTTACTGAATAACGGGATGTGCACAGTTTGTCGTCAACACTTCTAGTTACAAAATTAACGTAAAGGCTACACACATAGGTACCCTAATACTTTACTAACTTAAAGTATTAATATCATTATTCCCTTATAAAAAGAGAATGGCATAGTTGAACACGAGCGTTACCCTAAAATAGCGGTCCTCCATAGAGTTCCAAAGAAAGTAACCCGTAGCTTGAGAAAGCCTCGTGGAGTAAATATGGAAGGAAGTACGTGAGTATACAATGGGTGAGTTCGTGACTTGGGCGACCAAATTAATTGGGACGATTCGACGCGGGAGGTTGGTCCGGCCAACTGACCGAAGAGAACTGTGGGAACTTAGAGAGTTGTCGCCGCTACTAACTAGTTATAGTGGGTCCGTCAGCTGTCCGGAGACGAGAACATTAATATAACTGACACGTAATTAGCGTAATTCTAAGACACTGGCATAAGCTAATCAAATAAACGCGCGGGGTCAGCCGTCCGGAGGAATACGTCCTAAGTCACAAGAGCGTTAACCAAAGTAGTAATATCCATCAGTAAGCCGGCCGGATACTGTTGGCTTTAGAGAGCGTATTACCGTAAATCTAAGGAGGAGGTTAATGTAATTAAATTAACGTACGGGGTTAGCTGTCCGGAAACCATACTTACGAACCAGGGACTAACCGGAATTTCGGTTCAGGTTCCGGCGAAAATCGTGTTCCGGTTGCGGTTCCGGCAAAGGGCAAAAACCGTACCGGAACCGGAATCCCGGTTTAAAAATTTTCTTTGAAATTTTCCAAGTTTTTTGCTTCATCCTGTAATCCAAACACATGTAATATATATTATACAATGATCAAGCTCCAATAATGCCAAGCAAAAGAAAAGATTAACTAACCAATTTGCCGTGTGAAACGTAAGTAGGGCACATAATTTGAGCAGGAATTTTTCATAATAATCTGCAGGCCAGATTAAAATCAAAGCTAGATTGCTGCTTGTAGCAGCTATTTTACACATCCAGAAGTCTGTGGGATACGTTTGAATTAATCCGGTCCAACTCGGTAACAGAGTATGGCTTACGCAGAAGTACTTAGGGTATGCTTGGCTAACATAAATTGCGAAAACACCCGCCAGTGCGCTTGTAAACTTGGTAAATCAGTCAAAATTGAAGTAAATTAACGTTATCTGCAACGCAGCTAGAAACTTGCTTTCTTGGCAGTGAACTGTATTTATTGAAACTGTGCGAGCAGCATCACAGTGTGTCTCATTTATAACAGTCTGATTAGAAAGTTTCATCATTATGATCTGACTGACGGCCTGTTTGTCCAACGCTAGCCTAAACAGTGTCTCTGACCACTGATCAGAAAATTACCTTCTATCTATTATTTCCTCTTAGAATCATATAAACCAATAATTTTAAGTTTCCTGCAGAAGAACATGCAACAAACGTATGTGCAGTAAATGGACGCGCCTGTAGACAGAGCGAAAGTGTGTATTGTACGCTCCAAGCTTTGTAAGCACAGTCGATTTGACGCAGTATACGCAATGGTGTATAGTGGAAGAGATTTTGCTCTGAATGTCCAAAAACCGACATATTTGATCGATAAATAAACATTATTAGCTTCCTCAGTCTCTTTAAAGTTTCGGAAGGGCAATAATACCATCGCAATACATTAAGTTTAATGTAAAAGTTATTTTTAATGCATTTATATCCACTATACCTTCATTTCTTCCATCATCTGTTTTACTCTATATAAATCTGAAGACCAGGTTCGCTTCCGGTAAATTTCGGTTCCATTTATTCCCTGGTACGAACACAAACCTCAGAAGAGGAAAAACATGTAATTAGTCTTAACCTAACGCTAGCTTACCAGAATAACCACTTAGAATAATAGTGCGCCCAAACACCTGAGTTAGAAATAGAAAAGCAAAAAGTAATGAATAAAATCAATAGCGTAGTAAAAGGATAGCTCAAAATCGCAGAGCTAAAGAGGTAGCACGAGACCGACTAGATTGGAGTTAGCAAAGGTTCGTAAGAAGTATAGAGGCAAGTATAACATCGTGACTTATTACAGTTACGGTAGAACTAATTGTAATTAAATATTGTTACTAACTTCAAACACTAAACGTTTTAATACCGACTTTGTTGATTAACTACCTTAATATCAGAGCAACTCCAGTTAGTCATACATCGCGCTAAACGGAACATCTCGTCGAATAAAGAACATGCATGGCGCCAAGAAAGGATAAGACCCTATCTTCGCCGGCATACTACTGGCTACACCTCGAACGCCACATCTTGTGGTGGCGATTCCTGTCCCCTTTAATAACCGATAGCCGTCATAAGACAAATACCCTCTCCAACCCCTACCCCTTTGGATTGAAAAAATACAACACCTAATTTTGCATTAGTGTTATATTGCGTTGTTTTCTTGGGGGTCAGGGTTGGACATTATTTTCTTGTGACAGCTGTCGGTACTTAAAAAAGGACGACCGTTCATTCACCGGAAGGGTGTGCAGTTCGTGGTGTGGCTAGTAGTATGCGGTGGGACGTGAAGTTGGCGCCAAGTCCTTCTTTGCGTGACCAGTGGTAGTGTCATATATTTCGCGTAAAGGCATGTTTCTTACCAGCTCGATTACTCTAGTTCCAAGAAAATCTTGGACACCAAACACGTAGTGATAAATGTTTATTATAACACCGGATCAAACAATTAGGCACAATAGTTAAGCTTTTAGCACCCGTAGGCTGTGAAACGCTTTTGCTGAGAAACTAACGTTCACTTGTTGCTCGTTCTGCGCCGTACTATTCTAGAACTTTTACTCACTGATCTCTCTGATTAAAAATACATCGGATGCTTTTGTCTTCCTCTAAATATTGCCACTGTACGGCACTAACACACTTCAATCCTTTAGTCTTAGATCCTATTAGTTCAGGTTAGATTATGTGCTACTTTAATACGCCTCTTGCGAGGTTCGTACGACCGCCCCCGGATGGCTGACGACGCACGTTTATCTAGTATCTCAACCTAGGACATAGATTTACGCTAATACAGCACTTATTTAAGGGTTACTTTTAAGCGTACACAGGTTAATTTGTTAGATTAGCTGTTACGTTACTAAAGCTCTAGTGAGTTCATACAATCGACCCATGGATGGCTGGCACGATTACAGGGTTAATTAATTACCTTAACCTGTGCCTTAAAATTACGCTAATAAGTTATATTATGTTTTGTAGTCGCCCCTGGATCGCTGGCTAGATTACTTGTGTGAAGTATCTAGTAGCGGTCGACTACAGAATAATTGAAGTTTTCCGATCCCTAAATCCCCGGATGGCTAATCCACTGGTTGGTAATTAGGTACAGAGTTGCTAGAGATTTTGGTCGTCCGAATCCACGCTGCTTACTCGCACAGTCTCCTCAAGACTAACACTACTCGCTGAGTCGCGGATGGTCAGCAGACCCAACAAGCAATGCTGCTATACCCGGTCCCCAACTGTTATACTCTCCATGGCTTTCTCACTCGACACTCGAGGCCGAAATTTTTATGTATTATTAAAGATTATTCAAGCTGATACACAGTGTTAGCTCTTAATACCAGGATTTTATGGAACCTAAGAGTATATTGAGGAAAAATTAGTATTATTAAAGTAATAGCGTTTTAAATTGCCTATATGGGCAGTTCTGTACCTAAGTGCCACTAATGTGAATAGATTGCTTGAGCGCCGCTTAAATCCGACGAATTCATACTCCACTCCGTAGGCTGTGACATATACTTCGGAAAGCCGAGTATTGGGGCTGGTGCCTTTTTCACCACAAAATTTTTCTTTTTACTTTCCTATAAGGGCCGCCCCCATGCCGCCCTCAAGTCTACCCCTGTAGCCCTTGGCATGGAGTATTTAGCGTAACATTTACGTAAACTATATCTATACCCGTTTATAAAATATATAATAAACTAGCTATGTAATTTCCTAAGTTGATTAAAACTAAACATAATATTAATATAATATTACTTATTTACAAAATCCCCCTAAATAACCCTACCCTTCCCCAACCTAAATTAAATACCCCCAAACCCCAAAGACACACTTCGCGGTTCTGCCAAAAATTTTAAACGAGACGACGCACTCCCTCGGCACACTGAAATAGCACGCAGTAGTCTTCAGGAAACCCACTAAAATCATTCGAAACCCATTAGAACTTATACATTAACGGAGCCGGGGCGTGATTCGCCAAACCAGACGCGATAAATTAGTTAAGTAGAAATAAAGAAAATACCCACAAAAGAAACAAGAGCAATTTGAAACGCAAATCATCGAATCTATCCGAGGACACTTTGTAATTAAACGGCTGCACCACAGGTAACCCGATTGTCGTTACGCCGGAACTCTGAGAGATAATGTTATGAGGGAAAATCCTAAACTACGTACTAGCTAGCTCGCCTTCAAAAGTGAAAGACAAAAAATAACAGAATTTTCTTATGCGCTATTAGACATGTGAAACCTTCGTACAATCCTGGTTATAACTCCTGTAAACCAACAATTCATAATAAGGGTATGTTATACTACCAACAAAACTAAACAACGCGATCCACGTTGCTGCATCGTAGCTAAGTCACCAAACTCCAATTAATTTAAAAACATAACTAATAATCAACTACATCATGACTCAAATTAACTACCAACAACAAATAAAATAGTTAGTAATAATCGCATCGCCAGACAGTACCCCGTACGGCACTACATATTACCACAACAAAATATATCACATATTTAATATATATTATGTATTTTAAAGAAATTAAATGAAAATTTTAAAAGAAGAAAGTTTAAGAAATTGGGGTGGAAGAGGGAAGGGTGGTTTGAGAAAATAGAGAGAGATGGATTGTGAAATTTTAATATGATAAAGGGGGTAAGCCGGGCAGTTGAAATTGGAAATTTGCGGAGTAGGGGTTAAGATTTGAGAAAATAGGAGATGTTTGGAAAATGTAAAAAATGGGGAAAATCTGGTTTTAAGGAAAGGTGAAATTTATGAAAAAAAGAGAATGGGAAAGGGGTGGAGTAGATATATGAATGGGGGTAGTAAGGGGAAAAGAATATTAAACGTTAATGGATGGTGGTTGAATTTTGAGGGAATGGGGGATGTTTGAAAAATGGAAAAAAGGGAAGAAAAAGGATATATTTGGAACGGGTAAATTTATAGAAAATAAGAAGAAGGGGAAGGAGGGGGTTTAATATGTGGTTAGGTGTAGGTAAGGGAAAAGATATGAAAAGTTTAGGGGAATTGATTAAGTGTTGGTGGAGACGGAGGGATTTAAATTTTGGTAGAAAAGGAGAAAAATAGATTTTGGGTAGAATTTTGGTTGTGGGTAGAAGAAAAGGGTGGGTGAAGTATATATTGTAGGAAAAAGGGTAGGGAAAAGAAAAAGTGTGTCTTTGGGGTTTGGGGGTATTTAATTTAGGTTGGGGAAGGGTAGGGTTATTTAGGGGGATTTTGTAAATAAGTAATATTATATTAATATTATGTTTAGTTTTAATCAACTTAGGAAATTACATAGCTAGTTTATTATATATTTTATAAACGGGTATAGATATAGTTTACGTAAATGTTACGCTAAATACTCCATGCCAAGGGCGACAGGGAATACCAGGGCGGCATGGGGGCGGCCCTTATAGGAAAGAAAAAGAAAAATTTTGTGGTGAAAAAGGCACCAGCCCCAATACTCGGCTTTCCGAAGTATATGTCACAGCCTACGGAGTGGAGTATGAATTCGTCGGATTTAAGCGGCGCTCAAGCAATCTATTCACATTAGTGGCACTTAGGTACAGAACTGCCCATATAGGCAATTTAAAACGCTATTACTTTAATAATACTAATTTTTCCTCAATATAATCTTAGGTTCCATAAAATCCTGGTATTAAGAGCTAACACTGTGTATCAGCTTGAATAATCTTTAATAATACATAAAAATTTCGGCCTCGAGTGTCGAGTGAGAAAGCCATGGAGAGTATAACAGTTGGGGACCGGGTATAGCAGCATTGCTTGTTGGGTCTGTCAACCATCCGGGGGCGACTCAGCGAGTAGTGTTAGTCTTGAGGAGACTGTGCGAGTAAGCAGCGTGGATTCGGACGACCAAAATCTCTAGCAACTCTGTACCTAATTACCAACCAGTGGATTAGCCATCCGGGGATCTAGGGATTGGGAAAACTTCAATTATTCTGTAGTCGACCGCTACTAGATACTTCAACATAAGTAGCCAGCCAGCGATCCAGGGGCGACTACAAAACATAATATAACTTATTAGCGTAATTTTAAGGCACAGGTTAAGGTAATTAATTAACCCTGTAATCGTGCCAGCCATCCATGGGTCGATTGTATGAACTCACTAGAGCTTTAGTAACGTAACAGCTAATCTAAAAATTAACCGGTGTACGCTCAAACGTAACCCTTAAATAAGTGCTGTATTAGCGTAAATCTATGTCCTAGGTTGAGATACTTAGATAAACGTGCGTCGTCAGCCATCCGGGGGCGGTCGTACGAACCTCGCAAGAGGCGTATTAAAGTAGCACATAATCTAACCTGAACTAATAGGATCTAAGACTAAAGGATTGAAGTGTGTTAGTGCCGTACAGTGGCAATATTTAGAGGAAGACAAAAGCATCCGATGTATTTTTAATCAGAGAGATCAGTGAGTAAAAGTTCTAAAGAATAGTACGGCGCAGAACGAGCAACAAGTGAACGTTAGTTTCTCAGCAAAAGCGTTTCACAGCCTACGGGTGCTAAAAGCTTAACTATTGTGCCTAATTGTTTGATCCGGTGTTATAATAAACATTTATCACTACGTGTTTGGTGTCCAAGTATTTGGAACCAGAGTAATCGAGCTGGGTAAGAAACATGCCTTTACGCGAAATATATGGCACTACCACTGGTCACGCAAAGAAGGACTCGCGCCAACTTCACGTCCCACCGGCATACTACTAGCCACACCACGAACCGCACAATCTTCCGGTGACGAATCTCGTCCTTTTTTAAGTACCGATAGCTGTCACAAGAAAAATACCGTCCAACCCCTACCCCCAAGAAAACAACGCAATATAACACTAATGCAAAATTAGGTGTTGTATTTTTTCAATCCAAAGGGGTAGGGGTTGGAGGGTATTTGTCTTATGACGGCTATCGGTTATTAAAGGGGACAGGAATCGCCACCACAAGATGTGGCGTTCGAGGTGTAGCCAGTAGTATGCCGGCGAAGATAGGGTCTTATCCTTTCTTGGCGCCATGCATGTTCTTTATTCGACGAGATGTTCCGTTTAGCGCGATGTATGACTAACTGGAGTTGCTCTGATATTAAGGTAGTTAATCAACAAAGTCGGTAATAAAACGTTTATTTGAAGTTAGTAACAATATTTAAATCACAATTAGTTCGTACCGTAACTGAAATAAGCCACGAGTTATACCGGCCTCTATACTTTTACGAACCTTTGCTAACTCCAATCTAGTCGGTCGTCGGTGCACCTCTCTAGCTCGGCGATTTTGAGCTATCCTTTATACTACGCTATTGATTTTATTTGACACCGTTTTGCTTTTCGATTTCCTAACTCAGGTGTTTGGGCGCACTATTATTCTAAGTGGTTATCTGGTAAGCTAGCGTTAGGTTAAGACTAATTACACGTTTTCCTCTTCTGAGGTTCGTGTTCGTACCAGGGAATAAACGGAACCGAAATTTACCGGAACCGGAACCTGGTCTTCGAAATTTATATATAGTAAAACAGATGATGGAAGAAATGAAGGTATAGTGGATATAAAATGCATTAAAAATAACTTTTACATTAAACTTAATGTATTGCGATGGTATTATTGCCTTTCTGAAACTTTAAAGAGACTGAGGAAGCTAATAATGTTTATTTATCGATCAAATATGTCGGTTTTTGGACATTCAGAGCAAAAAATGTCTTCCACTATACACCATTGCGTATACTGCGTCAAATCGACTGTGCTTACAAAGCTTGGAGCGTAGAATACACACTTTCGCTCTGTCTACAGGCGCGTCCATTTACTGCACATACGTTTGTTGCATGTTCTTCTGCAGGAAACTTAAAATTATTGGTTTATATGATTCTAAGAGGAAATAATAGATAGAAGGTAATTTTCTGATCAGTGGTCAGAGACACTGTTTAGGCTAGCGTTGGACAAACAGTGCCCGTCAGTTAGATCATAATGATGATAACTTTCTAATCAGACTGCTATAAATGAGACACACTGTGATGCTGCTCGCACAGTTTCAATAAATACAGTTCACTGCCAAGAAAGCAGTTTCTAGCTGCGTTGCAGATAACGTTAGTTTACTTCAATTTTGACTGATTTACCAAGTTTACAAGCGCACTGGCGGGTGTTTTACGCAATTTATGTTAGCCAAGCATACCCTAAGTACTTCTGCGTAAGCCATACTCTGTTACCGAGTTGGACCGGATTAATTCAAACGTATCCCACAGACTTCTGGATGTGTAAAATAGCTGCTACAAGCAGCAATCTCGCTTTGATTTAATCTGGCCTGCAGATTATTATGAAAAATTCCTGCTCAAATTATGTGCCCTACTTACGTTTCACACGGCAAATTGGTTAGTTAATCTTTTCTTTTGCTTGGCATTATTGGAGCTTGATCATTGTATAATATATATTACATGTGTTTGGATTACAGGATGAAGCAAAAAACTTGGAAAATTTCAAAGAAAATTTTTAAACCGGGATTCCGGTTCCGGTATGGTTTTTGCCCTTTGCCGGAACCGCAACCGGAACACGATTTTCGCCGGAACCTGAACCGGAATTCCGGTTAGTCCCTGGTTCGTAAGTATGGTTTCCGGACAGCTAACCCCGTACGTTAATTTAATTACATTAACCTCCTCCTTAGATTTACGGTAATACGCTCTCTAAAGCCAACAGTATCCGGCCGGCTTACTGATGGATATTACTACTTTGGTTAACGCTCTTGTGACTTAGGACGTATTCCTCCGGACGGCTGACCCCGCGCGTTTATTTGATTAGCTTATGCCAGTGTCTTAGAATTACGCTAATTACGTGTCAGTTATATTAATGTTCTCGTCTCCGGACAGCTGACGGACCCACTATAACTAGTTAGTAGCGGCGACAACTCTCTAGTTCCCACAGTTCTCTTCGGTCAGTTGGCCGGACCAACCTCCCGCGTCGAATCGTCCCCAATTAATTTGGTCGCCCAAGTCACGAACTCACCCATTGTATACTCACGTACTTCCTTCCATATTTACTCCACGAGGCTTTCTCAAGCTACGGGTTATTTTCTTTGGAACTCTATGGGAGGACCGTTATATTTTAGGTAACGCTCGTGTTCAACTATGCCATTCTCTTTTTATAAGGGAATAATGATATTAATACTTTAAGTTAGTAAAGTATTAGGGTACCTATGTGTGTAGCCTTTACGTTAATTTTGTAACTAGAAGTGTTGACGACAAACTGTGCACATCCCGTTATTCAGTAAAGAATAATCGTTAAAAGCAAGTGTAGCAATATAATTACAAAACTCAGGCTCGCTCACTATACTCTAGGCCACTAGAATATATCGGAAACCGTAGAAGCCATTTTAAAATTCAAAAATCATATTATAACAAACTAATAAATCCGACTAGCTAGGTGAGCTATTCTTTCGAAGAAAAATAATAAGAATGATGCAAAAACATTCGCATAATTCTTTATGCGGTAACAATGATCCGTAACAGAAGCAAAAACGCGGTCCCTAGCGTGATTCTTTATACTGCACTATATGAGCCGGAAATCGTTTCTCTCAATCCAGTCGCCCCGCTTACACTACCAGAACCAAAATCAAACTGATTAAACTAAAGAAAAACGAATCTAACACATGTTAGCTAATAAACTTAATTAATGCTAAGTATGCAAATTAGCATTTAAACAAAACAAAAGAGCGAGAACAAGGAAACGGAAAAGAAAAAGAAACCCAGGGGAGGGATGGATATAATACGAGAATTGGTGACCAACACAGGGTTTTTAGGAATTTTGGGGGTTTGGGGGCGGTTTTGGTGCGGGATTCCCCTAGTAGATGCCCAACATTAGAATTGAAAGTGTCAAGTTGTTTGCTACACGCCTGTTTCAGTTCAACTTTTAATTTACACTTTTATGCTGTGTTTAACGGTAGCGTGTATACGATTTCGCGGTAATATTTAGTTCGTTTCATACTATTTTCCGTTGTAGTGAAACGGTAATGGCACTGTGCATGGTTGTATTATTAGTTCTTGTATTGAATTTTTAATTTATACTTAACTTAGGCGATTTTTACTAATTGCTCGATTTGGTGGTTTTACTTGGTGACCCCAAAGTCGCTATCGCAGCACCCTACCCTCAATACTATCGCTGTGTGGGGTTTTCGCAGCGTAAGTTTACGCCTCTTTGCCCTCTAAATGATTAATTCACTAATAATCATTGAGTAATTTTGATACCTAATGTGCATAGCGCTGTTAGCAGTTACTTCAGATCGATTGCTTTATTCAGAAGCCAGGGTTCCTTCCCTATGTTGCTGTTTTTCCTGACCTCAGCTGTTACCCCTGTGAAGTGGCCTACTTACCTTAAACAATATCAGAGCGCAACGATATCTTCTTGGCACCTGTTGAACCAGTCGAGGTACAGTCAGCTTCACAGCATATAGTATTCATACTGCCAGTCAAATCAAGACGAAATGGTACATAGATGGTATAATAAAGACGATATCTCATTGACACTGCACCCGGTGAAAACAGCTGACTACACATCAAGTATATGTTTGTGCTGGTCTCTAAATAACCAAACCATCGTTTGAGCCCTCCAAAAAACCCATATAGACAATTCCTGTTTACACCTGAAGACTGAAAACTTTTTTCTGGAAATCAGGTTCATTTCCCATAAACACATTGAAACCCACGAGAAAGCATAGAATATTAACAGTGGACTCTAAATAACCATTGTATCCAGTATACCGAAAAAACTCTGTATTTATAGACTGTTTTTAATGCCATGTACGTATATGTACCAAATTACTGAAGACTGAATATATTCTGGAAAACGGGTTCATTAACCTTGAAGCCAGTGAAAACTTCTGAAACGCATAAGACTACGTGCTGGAAAGGAGGAGTTAGGGGCCAGATAGCCTTTTTAAATATACCATTACACCATTCTACCAATCTGCTCTATACCTCCTAACCTTTATTACGAATAATGGTTCGGTAAAGTTCTACTGCTCGTAAAGCTCATGTGCATATTTATGCCGTGATTAATATTGTAGTTAATGGGTTACCGCTAATTATTAGGATTTTTCGCGAAGTAGACGCGGAGTTCCTTCCTCTACTGCCCGAATTTGTATGTAATGGGTGGAAAAACCGTGTTCTCAAATTTGAGCTTAAGATTACATTGTTGTTATATAAATTAGAACTTAAACGCTTAGATGTTATTCCTAAATAACATTATTTAATAGAATTTTATTGGTTAATTATGAGGTCGATTTTTTCACTTATGTGTCGTAGCTCCAGTGGTCCTGTTGGCAGTTTGTGGGCCGATCCTTGCTCAACACAAACCTTTGCTACAAGACGATTTTGTTCAAAGACCGACGAAAAAAAAGATCGCTTATGTCTATTGGACGAACCTAAAGTGATGAGCCCAGGGTTTCTGAATATGTTTAGGCTTCCGTTCAGCGTGTTTGCTATGCGGCAGTATGACAAAGGCTTTTCGTTGCATGATTTTGGCATTGGATCTCGACAGGTACTATATATTTACTTTCGTGGCTTTGGTATTATATTTTATCATTTTATTGCTAACCATTTTGTTTGGCTTTAAACTATCTTGTCATTTGAGTGCACATTTATTTAGGTATTAATTGAGACCGAGATAGGGCAATTTCCACTGAGGTTGCTGGGAGAAAGTCGTGACAATGTCGCTGTCGTTCATAACTCAATTTTGAACGGGCGGATTTCAATATTTTTGTTCAATGTGACAACGATGTGCTCTTTAGCTGAACGCGAACAGATCCGACCCCATCTTCCAGGTCAAGTGACACAACACAGTTTTTAAATATCCTTTGTCAAAATCTGGTTTTTTCATGTGCTTTCAAGGGTTTTACAGCCGACGAACTCGATTTCCAAAGTGTGCGTTTTCATTCTAATTATTATATATTGTGAAATGGTTTGTATAGGTATTTCTGAAGACCGATTGGAATGATTTAGTCCAGAGTGCACATTTGATGCCTTGTCAGGTTGTTTCTTGGGTTTAGCGGTCAATGAACCCCATTTACATAATATAGCCTGTCTTCAGTTGTTTGGTTACGTATTGCGTACAGGTAATCAAGAATTGTCTATATATATAGGTTTTCTGGTAGGCTGAATGCGATGGTTTAGTCATCTAGAGACCAGCACAAATACTTAATGCGTCGTCAATTGTTTTCGATGGGTTTAGGGTCGTCAAGTGTTACGATTTTTAATGCATTCATGGTTCAAGAGGTTGTAGGGTTGTATATACATCAAAAACAGTCTGTTACATGTGATTAAAAAATGATAATGCAAAAACCATATCACTCTCGCTTGCGAAATGCTAGTATATAAATATTTTGTGTTGCTACAGAAAAAGTACAGAAAGTAGACTGAAAAATGGCCTTGACACGCTCTGGAAAAAGGTACTTGAAAATATTGCGCAATAGCCCTTGATGTTTTTAAACAGCGCTAGTCTGCAAAGTTGATTCGTTGTGTATTTAAGGAAATGTATAGCAATAGTTACTACTACACAGTTGAAGTTTAACATGTTCAGTATACTAAAAACCGCACTTGGAAAAGAAAACTTTCTTGATAACCAACAGAAATCTAGTACTTCAACATATAAAGGTTATTTAAACCTCAGACATTTTTAAATAGGGTTAATCTGTAAACTTAGCTCGTTCTGCGTTTACATATTTAGTAGCACTAGCGTCAGAAAATTTTACTGTTTTAAAATAACACAGTTGAAGTTGGAAAAAGTGTTTAGTATCTGAAACTGACAATGTTTCAAAATTTCAGTCAAAAGAAAACGAAGAAGGTTTGACAAGCCGCTATTTTTTATTTAAACCCATCAAAAAGACTAATCTCAACTTAACCACGTTAAAAGGGATTCATTTGTTATTTTACCGAATGGATCACTACATGACAATTTTTTCTTAAAAATTATGTGAAGAAGTTTCAAAACTTTTCATATGTTTTGTCAATGGCTGAAGAAATAAAGCGTTCTACTGTTTCGACATGTTATTAGAATGACCGTAGTGTTGCCGTTAACACATTTCCAATGCTGTATTATTGTTACTGCGAGACTTTAAAGGTGGCTCAGGGAGGATAGTATGGAAGCTTGCAATAGTCGCTAACCATACATTATCCGCACTCTCTCCCATTTCTCTTGCTGTTGCCTATGGAATAATAGTTATATACTTCCTACGTGTCAAAGTTGCGGATAGTCTGACAAAAATATAATCAAATCTTTCGTGAATTGCAGTTCACGTTTCGAGCGAGTCCAGCTGCCGTTCATTAATTTTCGCGAACGCTTTGCTTATTTTCAGTTCATATCGGTAGTTGTGTAATAATATTTGTTCGGTTTTTTGTTTTTTTCATGACAATATGTCTTCGCATAGTAACGTCAAGGTTAACCAATGATAAATACTTATCTACACCGATATCGCTAGAACCCATCAAGAGAACCATTTTGAGCCCCGTGAAACCGAACCGACCTTCCATTGCTCAGTTATGACGATTAAAAACTATATCGTTAATTATTTGCACTAGCTATGTGATCTTAATTAAATGATACAGAGCTCTACGACCTACCGTATTCGTTGCTTATTTGCATCCTAGTTAATGTGTATAACATTAAAGTGTATTTATAATATATTGCAGCCATAAATCTTATAGGTACTGCAACTTATTTCGACCAAGATATTCAACGAAGCCTTTAGTGAGTTGGACGGTTTGTTAGATCCGCAGGTGAGTAAAATGCCTCCACAGAATAATTATGAAAGTATTTATTGATCTGAATTGCGCCGAATCTAATTGGAATTTGATTTTCTGCTTTCTATCGTCAAAAGCATTAAGGCTGTTTGTTGTCCTGGAATTATGAATTATAGTATAATCACGACAGACTGCAATCACTATTTAGTTTGAGGTATTTGGAATAAGCTTAAATTGTGGAGATGTAAATTTTGCATGTACCGCGTGAGTTGCTGTATTGTCAACATTTTTTACCGTATGAGAAATTTTTTACCTACCGTCTGTAATGTTTAAACGTTCTAAATTGTTGGCGCTGATACATTTGGAACTGCGAGTTAGCAACAGATATTTTCTTGTTATATTTGGTCAGTACTCTGAAAAATTATGTTTGCCATGACTGAAACTCGTCGCTTATATAATTGAATTCTGAGTGTAATGAACGAAGCGAAGAATTCCCATTAACCGGGACAGTTGAAATTTGGCAATGTCCGTTATTTGGAGTCTTTAGGGTGACGTGCAAAACTCAACGTCAACTGTGCGGACTAATTTCCATGATAGCTCATTTGCAAGCTTGAAATCACAATGTGTCCTTTAGTTAGGCGCGAAGCGCGATTCCAAGATTTTCCAACGATAAAGGGCCAAAAGGCCCTGGTCGGTCGGGTCCCCATGGGGTTCCTATATCACGTTACTTATTGTAACTCAACTGCCAGTGTACAGATCTGGGATCAATTAGGACTCATTTTCGGTAGAGCAAATAATCCTCTGTAATAATAGATAGATAGATAGATAAGTATTACCGACACCATCAGACAGCTTAGTAGGTCAGCTCAGGAAATCCATCATTCGCGTCCTACTGATAAAGCACGGCCTACTGCCCTTTGATTGCCGATTATAAACAGTATATTAATTTTTCAAACTAAGAAATCAGATATAAAATGTTACAATCAGTTTCTGGGTAGATTGACCAGCGCTTCGCTTCAGAGTGCAGTATCCTTCTTATCAGTCTGAAAATAACAAAGGGTACAGCAGAACAACAACGGAAGGCATATACATACACAAATAAATGTATAGCTGACCATTAATAAACAGCGGATTAAAGAACGATAGAGGACCATATCTGGGCACCTAACCCATCGCCCCTTCATTATGTAGTCAAAATTTAATTCGGGAATGAGCTTGTTAAATTTCTGAAAAGAGCTAGTTTGAACAACTTTTACAGGAAGTGCATTCCATAAACGTGGAAAGCGAAAAGGATAGGTGTTGCCTACGAGTTCGTTGCTGGTAAAAGGCACTTTTAATTTAAATTCATGCGAACGAGGACCAATATATTCAGCCAAAGTAAAAAATTCATTGATGACACAATCTTGCGAGTATTGTTTTATCATCTTATATCACAATTTAAGGTCAGCAAGTATACGTTTGTACTCTAAACTATGTTGGTTTAATTGCTTGAGCCTTTGCAAATACTCGAGATTGCGTATCCGGGTATCTTTTTAATGAATTTGCGTTGGACTTTTCCATAGCGTCTATATCTTTTATAAGATGAGAAGGAATAGAGTTTCCTCCTTTTCATTTAAACAACAGAATTCCAATTATCGGGTAAAACACATTCTTCAAGAATGATACAGAGAGAAGGTGTAAAAAGACAATGGTTTGGCCAACGAGGCAACACTTTTCTTTAGTAAAATTGGTGGAATCTTGTTAGGTCCACAAGATATTTTGCACGGTAAGCGTCCTTAACACTTCATAGACCGATTTTTTGCTTAAATTTAACTGTGATATTTCAGTATCATGCACACCAACAGTAGTTGGAAGATTTCCATCGTCAACTGTAAAAACGGAGTTGAAATGACGCTGCAAAACTTCTGCTTTATAACAAGAATCTGTAACAAGCTCACCTTGATATTGAAGCGGTGGAAGAGAGCTTTTAGATACCAACTTTGAGTTCACATACGAATAAAAAAGCGAAATGTTTCTACCGTCCAAAATTTTTTGTTAGATATTCTGATCGAATTATCTGACAAAGAATTTAGCTCGATTTGCAGCAGTTGTATGCGTATGCTATGTCGCAATGAAGCCATTTTTCTTATATCGAGACCACATATTCCGTTTATAATTATTGTAGACTTGCTTAACTACAACGGTCCACTTTTGCTATATATCAGTATATATAATTTTCTATACACAAATATATACATAATATTTCGCAACACGGTACTCTGGTGGTAGGATTTGAATTAAAGCGGGTTCTTAAATGGTAATATATCCACAACGACTCGACATATATATTGTTGATATTGGCTCTTAGTTCTTTAGTATATCTTCATCTTCTATGTAGCTAATAAGCTGTGTTGCGGATTGGGTCAAAACTGGTTTTCCACGAATCCATGGTACGAAAATGGTAATATCTCTGGAAAAACGCAGGAGCTAAATTAGTATTTGTGATCTCAATTTGTAGGGCGATGTATGGTGGTATTTTATAATTTAATGCTTAATATAGCTACGTGCATCTCTGTAAATTCGTATTCAGCAGTCAGAATTCACCGTCTTTGCGATAAGGCAAGCTACAGTCACGGCCAAAAATAAGTGCAAAATAATGGGTCGAAATTTCTATTTATCTACATTAAATGTAATTTCGATCGATTACGATCAAACGAAATTTCGATCAATTGCGATTTCGACAATTTTCGCACTGCACTTATTTTTACGTGCGTCTTCATGAGGTGGTTTCGATTTTGAATGGCATCCACCTTTTTGTGAATGAGAGTGGATTTGAACTTTTCTTTGTTAAAGTTGGAACAACAGTTTCACGGCTTTCTCCAGTAATTAATGTTGTTTTAGCTGCTGAAGAGAAGGAGTACCAAAGCGTTGAAAATCTGCCGGAAAAAGATCGTAAACTAATAAACATTAGTAGTGATGAAATTTTACCTGCAATTTGCGGAAGTGCTGCAGTTTCCGTTTCGACAAGTTCAAGGTTTGTCGCTTTATTAATTGACACTCAGATTTTGTAGCAGTTTTACGCTATGAAAGAGAAACGATGTTTGGAGCACTACACATGAAAAAATGAGGCTTTTGTAATACATTATAAAATACTTTTTGGAACTGGAAGAAACACAGAGCCGCCGTATAGTTGCACTCCACTTTGGATGAACAGTAGGATCCCCTGTTCTAATGTCTACTTAAAGTTACTAAACGTTAATATACTGCTACCGTCTTTATATATTGAAAGATGTATATATAAAGCGGATTATTGGTTTTACAAAAGTGATCATTATATATATTTACAATCGGCATTTTCATTTACGATATAAAATAATGTGAAATAATATGATACGATATAGGTCGTAATGTCGAATTAGACTGTTGTGTTTGCAGAGTCAGGTCCAGACAAAATTCAAAAAATGAAATGTTTTCATTTCGAATTAATTCCAGAAGCAGCGTTTACCATCTCTTTCGGTGCACATAATATTAGTAGTTACCGTACACACAATGCTCATAGAACAGAATAGCCGAAGAATTCTGTGGCTGAAATATATATTATTAAATTCAGTACATTTTCGCTTGTCTATCGCTTCGATGAATAGTTCGTTGTTCAAAATAGTGAGTTTTCCAACTATTTTGAAGCGTCATGGTTTCAGTGGAATAGTGGTAGTTGCCAAACATAACAGGAGGGAGAGAATTCATTCTTTTCACGGTAAGCCAGAAATTGAGCAGTCAATATTGTTTACCTAAGCTTTCACTGGCTTTTAATAACACCCGCAATCCATGATATATTTACTACTTTTGATATATCTCATTTAGCAATGTCACATTTGGTATTACAGGCGTTTAGAGGGGTATACAAAATGATTGATTAGAGCTATATACAACTACAAACAACCTAAAGAAAGTCCTGTTCGCTAATTCAGTATCGTTATTTGCAGCCCCGGTGTTATTTTACCGAGTTGTCATTAAAAACGTTGAAAAGCACAAGACATCGTGTCATAATCATCACCAGGATTATAGTCGTTGGAATCCGTTGCCTTGGCGTCTTCTACTCCTACAACCCCATGGCGTCAGTATCTGCTCCATTTCTTCTCCATCTAACTCGTCCTCTTTTCGCAGTCCAATCGCCTTCATGTTCTCCCGCAGCACGTCGTCCCATCATTTCTTTGGCCTACCACATAGTGCAGTTCAGCTGTAATACAATGATACCGTTGTAATTTGAATACGTGAAACTTTTAAAGCCTTCAGTAGTGACAGAGCGAACAGACCTCGAAACACGTTCGAATCGAATTAAATTTAGCTCATGACCAATGTTACTATGTTATGTCATTACCAATGTTAAATTTGTTCTAAAAAAGTAATTTATTATTAGCTTAAATAGTTTCTAAATCTCGAGCGAAGCACTCGCTCTTCGAAATGCGGCAAGTCATTTTGTGGCAACTTGTAGATATATTTAAATATTGATATAGAATCAATCACGTTCACGATAATAATTATAAAGTAGATTTTAAAACATTTGTTTGTCCATTACTTGTTTTTATTGTATCACCATGGCTCTCCATGAGGGCACTACCAAACTGATAATCCACAATTAATTTATGAAACCTTTTGAATGGTTATGACTCATCTCGGTTCTTTATTGAACCTAATTTTAATGTGACACACATAGCTTACAAAATTTTTCTGTCTGTCCGATAGTATAATATGGTTGGAAGGAGTTAATACTGAAAATTTAAGCTGAATTCACATAAATTCAAGTATAAATTTTAATTGCAAGATAATAATCAAGATTTAGTAACGAAATGTTCGTTTTATGCAGGAACAAGCTGTTGGCCAAGTTTCCTCAACACAGTCAGCTGAACCTCAACTGATTACTGCATCTCACTAATCGTCCAAGTCAGACAAATCTGAGTGTTTGTATGCAATATTTACAATAATTACGGAGTATGACTGGTAATGTGTATCAAATTAGTAGGGATTGGCGGGGTGACAGTGTGTAAGTAGGCTTGCGACAATTAGCCACCAGAATTGGCTGAAAGTAGTTGCTAAGTCTATCCTGAAGAACGGCTGACAGCTAGCTCGAACCTTAGCCAATTGTAGGTTCTTTTGCCAAAGAGGCGATTTTATTTGGCACGATTCAAGATAGTTGAATTTATTATGTATTTTGTGCTGAAAAAAATTTTACACCAGAAGATCTTACTAGTTGGGGGTTTCTTGGATGCACGTTCGTAAGATGCTTGACTTATCTAGGTCTATTTCAAGTTAATTAATGTGTATTTTATGTGATATTCACCAAAATTAAACTAGCTCGCTCGAAACGCAGCCGTCTTTAGCAATCGGCGTTCATTTGCATATTTTAGATACGACATGGTCTTGTTTCTGAAATTTGGCGGTTGGATGGATTCGAGCTGTGATAATTGCTTCTGAGCTCAAGTAAGGTCTTGGCTGCCAACTATTATATAACTATTGTAGCTTTTGCTACAACCTTCAAACGTATTTTTACCGATTACTTCGATAAAACCAATATGCCCGGCTGTAATAGACCTCCTATCTGGTGACTTTTGGATATTTGAATAACCCATTTGTGTACCACAACTGTGTTTAATTCATTAGACGTTTTAATGCACATTGTCATCGCTTAATGAATGCCAACCTTGACGTTTTAATACTGATTGTCATCGCCTGATGAATGTCAACCTTGATGTTTCATAATAAATCACCTAGCTTGATCTACTAATGAATGCAAAATTGACGTTTTAATGCTCATTTTCATCGCCTAACTGAACTGCCTAACTTTACTTTTAATGCAGATTGTCATCGTCTAATGAATGCCAACCTTGATGTTTTAATAATCATTGTCATCGTCTAATGAGTGCCAACATTGACGTTTTAATGCTCATTGTCATCCCCTAATGAATGCCAACCTTGACGTTTTAATGCTCATTGCCATTGCCTAACTAATGACAATATTGGCTTTTTCAATGCCTGATTGTATCGGTTAAATGAATGCAAGCCTCATGTTTTACGCTACTCATATTTGTCAGTTAATCGATGCCAACCTTGACGTTTTAATGTTCATTGTCGTCGCCTAATAAATGCCAACCTTGACGTTTTAATGCTCATTGTCATCGCCTAATGAATGACAACATTGTCGTTTTAATGCTGATTGTCATCGTCTAATGAATGTCAACCTTGATATTTTAATGCTCATTATCATCGTCTAATGAATGCCAACATTGATGTCTTAATAATCATTGTCATCGCCTAATGAATGCCAAATTGACGTTTTAATGCACATTGTCATCGCTTAATGAATGCCAACCTTGACGTTTTAATGCTGATTGTCATCGCCTAATAAATGCCTACCTTGACGTTTTAATGCTGATTCTCATCGTCTGTTGAATGCCAACCTTGATGTTTTAATGATCATTGTCATCGTGAATGAATTCCAAATTGACGTTTTAATGCACATTGTCATCGCTTAATGAATGCCAACCTTGACGTTTTAATGCTGATTCTCATCGTCTGATGAATGCCAACCTTGATGTTTTGATAATCATTGTCATCGTCTAATGAATGCAAAATTGACGTTTTAATGCTCATTGTCATCGCCTAATGAATGCCTACCTTGACGTTTTAATGCTGATTGTCATCGTCTAATGAATGCCAACCTTGATGTTTTAATAATCATTGTCATCGTCTAATGAGTGCCAACATTGACGTTTTAATGCTCATTGTCATCGCCTAATGAATGCCAACCTTGACGTTTTAATGCTCATTGTCATTACCTAATGAATGCCAACCTTGACGTTTTAATGCTCATTGTCGTCGCCTAATGAATGCCAACATTGACGTTTTAATGCTCATTGCATCGCCTATTGAATGAGGCAACATTGACGTTTTAATGCTGATTGTCATCGTCTAATGAATGCCAACCTTGATGTTTTAATGCTCATCGTCTAACGTCTAATGAATGCCAACATTGACGTTTTAATGCTCATTGTCATCGCCTAATGAATGAATATCTAGCGGCTGCAGTAAACGTGGAACAAAAAATTTCGAAAAACTCTTTATATAAAATAGTGCATATATACGTCCATACCTAATCAATAAAATAGTTTGAATGTGGTATGACTTTTTACTTGACGTCTCATAATGCCAGTCGTACAAAGCTAAGTGATGTTGCTATCACAACGGTATCAGCGCAGCAGGTAATGACAAAACTCGAAAAAAATATCTCCAACGCAGCCTAGAACGATGAAACCCAAGAACCGCTTACAGGCCTGAAGACTATGAACAGAAGTTTTTGCAACAGATGCATAAGTGAAGCCGCCGTGTGTATCAATCAACAACTGAAAAGTATCAATATAATATATATGTTAAAATATTAAGCGATCATATATCGTTTACCAACAACTGTTCTAGTGCGATTTCTCAAAGGAGTATAGCTTCAATCGGAATAAATTTTGTTTTCCATCCTGGTACAATTATTGTTTCTAAGGCACTGTTGAAAATGTGTTAAAATGTTCACCTATTCTTAGACGTAAACTGTATACTGAAAACTTTTCAACCAGGACAGAAAACAACTTAACCTATATAAGAATAGACTTAAAACAGATACACACCAGGTCAGTTTTAGAGTAATTCGTGCAAAGATATAATATACTGTCAGCGACAAACCGATATTACATTACCCTTAGGAATTAAAATATTTTGTATATTGTAATAACACTAAGTTTGATAGTAAATTCCGAACTTATATTAATGAATTAAACAGCAGGGTTTTGAGCAAAAAACTAATTTTTTTCTATAATAAAGTATTAAGACATTTAGGGTTTAGAGCAATGCCAACAAAATAAAATTGTATACACCTATAATAGCATTAACAGTGCTGACAATGCCGTACTGCTAGCGACACTGTTTTCGAATTGGCAGAAACTGCTACATCAACGCGAGTAAGGCGCATAATTTTTTTGCGGACTGGCTGTTTTAGCCATTAATAATAGCAAAAACATGCACTGTATTACAGGCATTGGATTAGCACGGGTGCAGTAATTGACTCCGAGCGCCGAATTCAATAGCAGCAAACCATCTATACAATCCCCGTCCAATAAGATACTCCTGGAACTATCTCATTTCGTTAAATAACTTTGCATTAAAGTTTTCCAAAATTCGATGCCAGTACCACCCTCGCTTTAGGTCCATCACTCGTAGGTTTTAAACCATGGAATAACTAAGATAGAATAGTTACTAAAAACCACTATCTAATTACAATTCACGTGTAATAAACAGAACGGCCAAAGTAACCCTGAGGGTCGAAAATAACACGCAGGCCATGCTGTTCTCGATATACTAAGCCTAAGCCTAAGTCTTAGCCTAAGCTAAGGTCTTATATGAGACATACACTAAACCTAAGCTTAAGTCGGAGGGCTGCCGCCGCCCCCCCCCCCCCCCCCGAACCTCCCGCGCTAAGCTGTTCTTTTTTCTAACGTTATGGCGTACCGCCCCTCAGGTTACTTGAACCAACAGAACTATGAAACGCAATTTGGCTATACTTTAACTTCCACCTGATTTGAAGTTCATTCAGGTCTTATTATACCGGAAAACCTCATTGAGGCCACGCCCACCCGCTGGACCAATGACATCAATAATAGAGCTAACGGAACGAAGAACAAACATTAC
>JASANE010024853.1:0-44542 GCA_030248225.1 Trileptium ribeirensis | reverse complement strand
ACTCGCAACTAATAATTAGCAAATGATACCAGACACCCGATAAGGTTTGGAACTTGAGCTCACGAAGCAAACAAAACATAGTGAATGCTTTACCAATGTGCCTAAAAATTAATCACTGTGCTAAAATACCATGACGATATAAATATCATACTCACCACTTTGCCGCTTCTATATTTTCACCGTGGACCTGGCAAACAAGAAGTATCATTTCGTTTAATCCGACATCAGTATTTTCCAATCCTCGTTTTATCACTGGCAACGCTACGGTCGCAACCTCTTCGACAGGTTCAACTTCTTCAATTTCTTCCATTGGTTCATCTGAAATTTATCAAAATTATGCTTGCATGCTATAAAAATATCACCAATACAACTATTATAAATACTAAACTGACGAATGTATTCCATTTAAAATTAAAACTTGAAACCCACAACAGTATTCATGGTTAATATTAGTAAACTCTCTATATCCGTCACTTTTTTCTCATTTCACACGATATATTACATTATAATGATACAATAATGTATATAATTTTAAGAAATACTTCTGTGTTAAGTTGCTTTAGACAACTTCAAACAACCGTAAGCAATATTTTTACTTAAAACATTGATTAAAATGTTTTTTTGCTTAAATTTCTGATTTAGCCAGACTTACTATATTGCGCTTATTGCCTACACTCACGGAAGGATCATTTAAAATACTAGTGCCAAATAAAAATTAACCAAGTCGGTGACGTTTTCAATTCTACGCAATAAAAATATTTTCAAATCGAGTTCTTATGTGTAAAAATACGACGAAATTCAAATTTCTAAAAATTTGGGTGATTTTGTTTACACACACGGTTCAAGTGTGCCAAACCACGCACTGATAACGTACATACGACAAAGGAATTTGCCCGAAGTTTGATAAAGCTGTTTTCGAGCTTGCATAAATTTTCAGTTTCATTTGCATAAAGAATTTCAGTATCAGTGGATAGATTTTACCACTTTTAGCATGACATATCACGAATGTTTACATGAAGTCACACCTAGTCACATATAGTTACATAAAGCACGATTTACAAAATGTATGAGAATAAATATATATTGTACAAAACTCTGCATATTTCTGTAAAAGTTGTCGCATGTTGTGTACAAATTTTTTATATTTGTATGTAATTAAATACGTTTACTGTATGAATTTTTATATATTTCTGTAATAAATTATATGTTTCAACTATTCAGCGTATGATTTTTATTAATATTTGTAAAAAATATGTACCCAAGGTATGGAATTTTAAAATAAAGCATGATTTAAGTAAATGAATAATGATATACCTTCCACAGCTACTTCAACAGTAACGTTACACGAACTCTCAACATCTCCAGCAGAATTACCGACGATGAACGTGTAGCAGCCTGTATAAGTAAGCAATAAAAATTTAGTTTACCGTTTGACACAATTATATGTCAAAATTGATAAGCCGAGATATCCTGATTTAAGTTTCGAACATGTGATTTTATAGGCCTAACTTTTCTTTACCTCAAATGGTATTAGTTGTCGTCGAGCTAGTATATGGGGGCCACATGTGAAGAGCTTTACAAAATTATCATTTACCAGTTAAAAATAAACTATGGCAATACCCTAATTTGCATTAAGAAATGCTGTAAACTTAACGCTTTAGTTACATTTAAATCGTTCAGATAAATATAGAGGCTGTAGTATCTTAACGGGCTCCAGTTTTGCTGATTTCTTAGATCCTACTTTTATAGAATATAAAATACAGCATATACAACTCCGACGATCAAAAGCCACGATCAAATCCCCAGATTGTTTTGTCGTCAGATGCAAACATGAAATAGTGTTTAACTAGGACAGTGGGTCATTTTCCGGTAAATAAGTGAATCCTTTACCCACAGAGCTCTTCGGCTGAACATGTTTTCAGGTAAAGTAAATATATATACCGTTTAACTTAACTGTCAATTCGAGTCGCCCAACTGTAGTTTCAGATAATATCGTAGTAAATATAACACGATACAATTAATTGGTCGTTGTAGATGCTAAAACGTTATAAATGCATTGTTCTAAAAAGCATTGAAAATTCTACCCCAAACACTAGACTGCTCAATGTGTAAAAAATAGTAAAATAAATGTAAAATATAATCACAGTAAACGAATGAGTATGCCTATGCAGGGAAAAACCTAAAATATTACTTAATGGGGTGTTCTTGACCTAAAATAATACTTAGCCGAATGTGTGTCACCGTCGGGTTTAACAATGAGGTGAGGTAGCAAATTCATCAGATCCATTTAAAAATACGAATTTTTCAACCGTGTAAGTTTTCCGCTGTTTCCTCACTTAGCAATTTTCGTAAGAATTCTCTACGGAGCAAAGAACACAGTGTATGTATTTGTTCAGCCAAAATGTCAGTCACTTGATAAATATTTACCTGCATCATCAGAAGTGGCCAATTTCACCATGAGACTACATTTTCCACGAGCATCTTGATTGATAAATATCCGCTTCCCGTCAGCAACGATAGGCTCGCCATTGAAACACCTATAATTAATATCATTTCGAAATCAAAATATTACAGCTGCGAATATAATTGTCGCGACTTCTGTTGCACACAGGAGCCCATAGATCGTCATAATATAAAACACCATGACTGACAAGTATCCCTTGTAACAGACAAATATTGTCACATGAGCCGGCACTCAGCGATCAAACTCCAGGAAGTTAAGACGTTAAAGTTGTGAAATGATCGAAACTAGCAGTTAAACGTTTTGAAAATCTCTTTTCTTTAATTGTCGCCAATCGGATGTACAGAGCTGATGAAACACGCTCGACGTCGTAAAAAGGCATGCTACAGAGAATTTGATGAATGAAAAGCCGTTTTTAAGCTATACTGTTATACACGATCTAAAAGAATACGCAAAATTGAGATAGTACCATCTTTACTTACATTTATTCTAACAGAACATTAAATGTTGTTTGACATGTTTGGTTGAAACTTACGTTTACACTACTGAATATGAACAGTGTGTCCGAGTTATATATGCAGTAGCAAAATACCGGCTTCTGTCAAGCAGTTATTCTGAAACAGGATAAGATACAGCAGTAAGCTGTATTAGCTATAAGCACCAGACATACTAGGGTCTATTAGCAAAACTCAGGCGAGATTGAAACCATTAACAAATAAGAAAATGTCATTCATTATTTTTCACTGCCAAACTGAAAAACAAAAGAACAATCTCTTTTCCTATTGAATACTATGAAGCTATTAATGTAGGTAAAGTAATCAACTAATTGTTGCAAGAAATACATACCACTTTGCTTTGCTGAGCTCTTCACCAGTAACTTGACAAACAAGAAGGATCATTTCATTTTCGCCAACTTCGGTGTCTTCAAGGCCTCGCTTGATTAATGGCAGCGTTAGTTCGACAGCAGGTTCTTCATAAGGCTCTAAAATATACTAGCATTTTGAATAATTTGTTGGCAGATATCGAGTGTTAGCCTTGAATAAGAATACATTTAGGTGAAGTATGAGACTTTTATAAACAGTTATACCTTGCTTGCAAAAAATAAGCCGAAGCAAACGCACAAATGTTCATAGAGTGAGAGGGGATTATCTCGGTGAGCCGTCGGGTTCTTCAAACACAAAGTCTTCATCCTCCTCTGACAGGCATTCAATCCACTCTTCCCCAGCGCAGGCGCTGCAGGCTCAGAACTAAGGTGGCACCGGCAGCACCGCACCCCTGACTAGGACCTCGTATCTCGTGCATGTATGTACTACAAACAGTTTGGAACTTTGTCCCCCAGTAGTTGCGACCCTACCGTATAGACAGTCATGGTGACACCCATACTGTAAATCAATTGCCGAGGATGTACCACACACCACTACCTACTACATTTTTTCTTGACAGTGTCGTACACATCCTTAGCTACCAATTTGTCACGAATTAACTATAACGGACACCGTCTGTAGCTAATGCGGTTTATTAGTGTATTGTCCTGTGTAATTTTTTCTAAATTTACGTTATTTGTATCTAGACCATATGAACATTGCTCAAATAATTCTGAATACTGTCAATAAAACTGCCAGAAGACACGGCGTACCTGACGCAGTCGAGAAGTGGTAATACGCGTAACTAGCTACCTTTGAAAAAAATTATTAAAAACATGGGGGTGTCTAAGACACCCTGTTGTCAACAGTGTGCCTGACGCTGTGTGGTGTACATAGGTTCCAAACGTTGGGGACATTATAACGTGAACGCCGCATAACAGATTATTGTCTCTAATGGTTGGCTGTTAGAAACTTTTGTCCCTTACAGCCGGTTATAAAATACAAAAGTCTCTAATAGCTATCTGTTAGAGATTTAAATATCAAAAAGCAGTCATTAAAGACAAAATCTTTAGCAGCCGTTTACAAGAAACTAAAATATCATATAACTGTCCATTAGAGATTTTAGTTTCTTGCAAACGGCTGTTAAAGTCAAAACGGCTCCCATTTTGCGCTCATTATTCGGTGAAACATGCATTATAAACGCGAATGATTGTTATTAACCCATATTTTCAAGCGCAAACACTACTTGTAACACAAATCATATTCTTAACGCCATGCCTTGAAATTTCCCAATGCACGATTAGCTACATTAGTAGCCAGTTGCAGCATAACCACAGTGTGTTGAAAAATTTGTATACACAGTTAAATTGTTTTTATTCGTTGAAACTCGTTACACGTTTCAACTTACAACAGTCGTGTATACTAGCCTTTCAACTCATGTTGGCTATGTTACAACTATTTCTTACTTATTAAATTTCGAAGATTATTAAATTTTACAATGGTTGGTGTTGACAAAAACCCTCCAATAAAGTGTTAATTTAATACGAACTACGTACGGTAAATTTTGTAAAAACCTATTGACGGGGTTGCGAAATTGTATTTAGTAATCACAAATTTATATAACTAGATTGCCATTTCTAAGTGAAAGTTTACTCTATAACTTTGAAACCACCTGATGATGACGTTGGATGTTTAGATAAGCCTGTATTTTAGCCAAATATTAATTACCACTTTATATAACAATCAGTAATAGGTTGTTTAATTTCGATTTTTGTAGTATATAATTGGGTTTCTCATATTAACAATTAAGACATATTTGATAAAGCAGAAATAGGTGCAACGCAAGAACCATTAGCTCAGCTGATATCCATAGTTCAGCAGATGTATATATACCTTAATTTGAGTAGGGTTATGGTGCTCGACATTGTTAAGATAATCCCGAGTTTGCAATGAAATGCTACATTAGTCAATAGTATGAGGGACCTACGTATTTTAGGCTGATTGACCTGTCTCCGTGTAACAGCAAACGAAATTTAATATTTTATTTGGAATAACGACAGTACATTACCTTCTTCACCAGGTACCAGCGTTACGTTACACGAGCTTTCGACGTCGCCAGCAGAATTACCGACGGTGAACGTATAGCAACCTGTATAAGTAAGCACTATAATTTTATGTTACAGCTTATAGCAGTTACATGTCAAAAATAATAAGTCGCGATATCCTGATTTAAAAAGCATTGTGTATGAAAATTCTACTCCAAACAGTACACAGCTCAATGTTTAATAAATCATTGTAAAATAAATGAATGAGTATGCGTATATAGAAAAAGCCTAAAATATTACTTACGTTCTTGACAAAAGATAATTCTTAGCCGGACGTTTTTGACCAAAAATAATACTTAGTCAAATGTGTTTCACCGTCGCGTTTAACAATGAGATGAGGTAGCAAATTAAAAATACGAATTTTTCAACCGTGTAAGTTTTCCGCTGTTTCCTCACGTAGCAATTTTCGTAAGAATTCTCTACGGAGCAAAGAACACAGTGTATGTATTTGTTCAGCCAAAATGTCAGTCACTTGATAAATATTTACCTGCATCATCAGAAGTGGCCAATTTCACCATGAGACTACATTTTCCACGAGCATCTTGATTGATAAATATCCGCTTCCCGTCAGCAACGATAGGCTCGCCATTGAAACACCTATAATTAATATCATTTCGAAATCAAAATATTACAGCTGCGAATATAATTGTCGCGACTTCTGTTGCACACAGGAGCCCATAGATCGTCATAATATAAAACACCATGACTGACAAGTATCCCTTGTAACAGACGAATATTGTAACATGAGCTGGCACTCAGCGATCAAATTCCAGGAAGTTAAGGCGTTAAAGTTGAGAAATGATCGAAACTAGCAGTTAAACGTTTTGAAAATCTCTTTTCTTTAATTGTCGCCAATCGGATGTACAGAGCTGATGAAACACGCTCGACGTCGTAAAAAGGCATGCTACAGAGAATTTGATGAATGAAAAGCCGTTTTTAAGCTATACTGTTATACACGATCTAAAAGAATACGCAAAATTGAGATAGTACCATCTTTACTTACATTTATTCTAACAGAACATTAAATGTTGTTTGACATGTTTGGTTGAAACTTACGTTTACACTACTGAATATGAACAGTGTGTCCGAGTTATATATGCAGTAGCAAAATACCGGCTTCTGTCAAGCAGTTATTCTGAAACAGGATAAGATACAGCAGTAAGCTGTATTAGCTATAAGCACCAGACATACTAGGGTCTATTAGCAAAACTCAGGCGAGATTGAAACCATTAACAAATAAGAAAATGTCATTCACTATTTTTCACTGCCAAACTGAAAAACAAAAGAACAATCTCTTTTCCTATTGAATACTATGAAGCTATTAATGAAGGTAAAGTAATCAACTAATTGTTGCAAGAAATACGTACCACTTTGCTGTGCTGAGCTCTTCACCAGTAACTTGACAAACAAGAAGGACCATTTCATTTTCGCCAACTTCGGTGTCTTCAAGGCCTCGCTTGATTAATGGCAGCGTTAGTTCGATCTCAGGTTCTTCGTAAGGCTCTAACACAACACAAAGCAATTGTATCATTATATTAAAGTGCACAGATGTATAGAGGTAACATTCAGGAGGATTACAGTTTCTATTGTCAACCAGCTCCATTCCTTTATCAGAGCATTCTTTTAGTTATACCTGGAAATCCGCGAAACTGCTGGAGTATAAATATTGTACTACGCTGTTCTCAATCTATACAGTGGTGCATCAAATATATCTAAAGTATAGGGAATATTTTTTATATTTTTGGATAAAGAATAACGCTTAATATTTCAGGTAATATTGTTCCAAAACTTAATGTATGGAAATATTCCGTGGTTTCGACTGAAAGGGTTCATTGGCGTTTAGAGGGGTTACATTCTGGAAAAAGTATTATATATATACTAAGCGAAAGTACAGTTTTTCGGCTTGTATATTTCTAGTTATTGCACTTGTACTAGGCAAACAATTCAGTTGCTCTGGAATCATGCAATATTTATTTAAATATATGCAATGCTAAAATTGTGTATATCCATACAAACGCTTTAATAATAACGCACAAACTCCAAGCAATGTAATAAGTGTCAGAATAAAAATTTCTATTTAAATTGAACAAACCTTCCACAACTGACGATACGACAACTTCGCACGAACTTTCAACAGTGCCTGCCGGATTGCTCACACTGAAGGAATAGGTACCTTAAACGAAAACAAATCATTAGTCGCTGACAATTAAGCTGATAATATAAAGACCGAAGTAATAGCACAGCTGATATATTGGATGAAATAAGGAATATGTCACAGCCCTAAATAAGTGTGCAGTACCTTGCAGTTCATTTTTATATCGATAATGTCGTTTGCTAAAGGTGTATTGTCACGACAGGAAGCTAATACTTTGAAAAATTAGACAGCTTTCGGATCGTGACAATCAGAAGAATAACACCGATCTGGTCATACATAATTCCAAAAATACACGAAATGACAAGAACACTCCATATGGGAATGCGTAGTGATCACGGAATATATAATTGTATCTACCCGTGTAGCATCCATATCAGGTTAGAATAGCAGCAATAAATTATCAACTGTGGCAAGCGGAACCATTGTGTAGCTGTTAGCATGTGTGCAACTGTTAGAATGCAGAAAACTAATGCTCGATTCCCGGTGGGACCCATACTTCAGCTTGAGCGGTACACAGCAAATAGTAATTATATAAATCTTATAAATGTATCTAATGTTCCTGCATTTGCATGGAAATTAATGTTTTTATATTTGACATTATGGAAGCGCATTGAAACCATTAACTGGTTTGTGCATAATCGGGTCAAACTTTGTTAGACATTAGGAACATGCAGACTAATTTGATTACTAACGTTGATAATAGCACCTACTAATTTTTGTTGTACAACTTTGTGATGCAAACTGTTTCTTATGACGTGCATGCATTCCTTGACTTTAACTTTGCAGGTTAGAATACAATCTAATAGGCTTATATAAAGCTTTCTATAAATTATACTGTTTGGTTTAAATCAGAATATTACTTATGCGTAAACAAACATTACGTGCGCAATCGTAGTTGTTCTTTCGGTATAATCATTAACTGTGTAGCGCAAAAAATAGCGGTGAGAATTCATCCCATCCATATTCACAGTTTATCCAAAGCGAACATGGTTTATATGATGTAGAAATACATTTTACGTACTTGTACATTTTCAAATTGTATAGGTTTGTTCGCGTTCTTCAATCGCCATCCTAAATCACACACCTGTGTTCGCGGCCAATGAAAGCATAATAGTATATCAAAAATCGCGTTTTCAGGTGTAGGCCGTACTAAATTGTAAAATAATGCAGCAAACAATACCTATTTGTTGCTATATGTCCGGTTGTGTCGACGCAACTATGGTAAAATCATAACTTCTGCGCGGACATCGAAAACTATATCGACCCGACTTGACAAAAGAACAACCCTGGCCTACGCACCTAGAGTTTACTCACGAATTACCTTGATCTTCGCCGGTACAACGCTTTACCATCAAACTGCATTTTCCCCTGTCATCTTGGTTGACAAATATTCGTTTGCCATCTGGCACAATCTCTTGCCCGTTAAAATACCTAAACAAACCTAACAAGAAATTTAACAAAACTAACGTACATATAACTTCGTAATGATGTAGCAGCATGTACCGCATTTTAGGACAAAGACGACTCCGATCCTTTATGCCAAATTCGTTGATTAATTTGAGCGCTTATACAATTTTATTTATTAACTGTAGGATTGCACCGCGGCGGTAAGCGGCATGACGATAGGTATAATGGAGCTGAATTTTCGTCCTATTTCCAAATACCACCCTATTAGTACTATCAGTATTCAGATGACTCCACAACTAAAAAGGTCTCTACGACTATTAGGGGCGTCAAAATCTCTTCAAAAGGGAGGGCCAGCAAAATGTTGGGGGCGGGGGACGGTTGTATACAATCATTTTGTTGTAACCCCATCAGTTAATTTTTTCATGAAAGTGGGGATGAGAGCAAAATGCTGGGGGCGGGGGACGGTAGTATACAATCATTTTGTTGTAACCCAATCAGTTAATTTTTTCACGAAAGTCGGGATGAGAGAAAAATGCTGGGGGCGGGGTACGGTTGTATACAATCATTTTGTTGTAACCCCATCAGGTAATTTTTTCACGAAAGTCGGGATGAGAGCAAAATGCTGGGGGCGGGGGACGGTTGTATACAATCATTTTGTTGTAACCCAATCAGTTAATTTTTTCACGAAAGTCGGGATGAGAGCAAAATGCTGGGGGCGGGGGACGGTTGTACACAATCATTTAGTTATAACCCCATCAGTTAATTTTTTCACGAAAGTGGGGATGAGAGCAGACCGTCGGCCACCCCCTCTCCCCCGATGGCGATAATAGGATGTGCAATGCTTTAGTAATTTAAGTCTCGTGTCTATATACCAACCCATTACAGTCCATGGCTGCGGATTTCACGACTAATACGGACCCCGACGACGATGGTCATACGAAGCAAGATAGTTTTGGTACAAATCACACGGTGACGCGCCGACCTTAATGATATCACGTGGGGACATGCAAATAGCTATGATGAAAGCATATATGTATGATAACCCGGGCAGCCTGAATTGGGAATCGTCTTGTAACGATCAAGCATTTATATATTCAGTTTCTGATATATGCATAAAATCTCTTGGAATCACTTGCGTTTCCTTTCCACGATGACTGCATAGCAATGCATATCTTTCAATTATTTATGTTAATATATTACTTTGTTGCTCATAATTAAAATATATTTATAAATAATCAGGACTTAAAAGTACAGGGTAATTTTTTGGTAAAGAGCTGATTTTTGCGCTCATAGTCATTTTCGGCGTCATGCTTAGTAACATAAGGCATTCTATTATTAGGAGTGGGCACTACATTATTAAACAACCCCGAGGCTACTAACCTCCCCTTGTTTCATTTTTGAATCGTCTGAATCAATATCAAACATGATGGGTTTTGCGGAGTTGTGTGTGGGCGAACATGAGGAATTTGGCGAGTGGAGTCGGTGAATGGCCGTTTGCAGGGAGGGAGGTCGCACCATATTGAAAAGGCCAGAAAAGTAGAAACAAATTCAAAAAACGAGTAGCTGTGACTGCCACCTACGAAACATCAAGAGCTTACACTGATACATTTAAATAGCTTAACAGGTAAATCACAAAATAAACTAGCATTGAACATAAAAATACTGTTTGAGCATTATAGTTATTTATCTTGGTAATGTTATGAGCGAGAAAATGGTATCATGTCAAGTTTTTCCTCTCAAACAATCGCATATTGTTTTGTTTCTCTAGGCTAAGCCTAAACCTAGGTTTAAACCTAAGGCTTAGTCTAACTCACAGTTAAACCTTTCAATTTTGTCCTGCGGCACTGATGCCAAGTTTTCCCTCCCTCCTCCGCCACTCAAATATGGGAGAACTTACTACGATCAGGAAATTTCATTACAAAATTGTGGCAGCCTAAAGGAAGTGAAGCTATATTCGTTACCCCTGATAAAGCTCCATATATTGCAAATCACGCAGTTTATTTAATTTTCTAATATATACTTTTCTCTACCAGATCAGAATCCATATAAGATACAGGTTACTAAAAATATTATGAAACGTGGCAAATAATGAGCATGATAAATGAAGTAGTACCTACCATTTAGCCGGACTGAGTTGGCCAGTTGATAACTTGCAAACAAGAAGTATCATTTCATTTTCTCCAACTTCAGTATTCTCCAGCGCTTGTGTTAGCGTTGGCAGCTCTTCTTCTGGCGCAGGCTCTGGCTCTAAAGCAGTTCTTCCTATTATAGTATAATGTGAAATGGATATATATTAGTAACTTCATCAAAACATATTTTTGCAAATCGCAGATATCAGTGACCGAATTATTTAGGCGTGTTACACTAGATGTCTAAAGCCTAATTTTGAACTTTTAATATTAAAATTTTTTACAAGAAATAGAAGCACTTTCTAGAAGATTATAAAGCTTAGTTATATTGATAGCCAAACCAAGAAGGATTACATATAGTCCATAAATAATTATACGTGGCTGGTTAAAAATAGCAATACGTCGAACAGACAATTATTGTCACCTGTGACAGCGATATATATGCAGGAGTACAAAAATGTACCAAAAGTTAGAAGCTTTGGCGTTTGCTTCAGTTACTCCTGCTTGATTCATACAAGATAAAACTATATCTGTACAACAATACACGAATGTGCAGCGAGTTCGTAGTGAGTAGTTATGATGATTTTTTTACATGTTCATGACAAATATGCACTACAACGATCGCAAATCGACTGTACCCCTGCCACCAAACCGAAATGTTATGGAACAAAGCTGCTGTATTTCAGAGTTAATGTAGTTTTAAAAGTTTCGATGTTTAGCAAGCAGTTTCCTGATGATAACTGTATGACAAAATGGCACAACGATTAAGCAAATCAACATATGTGTTTTTTACATACAGACCAAGCTTTAATCTGACTATAAGTAAACTTCATTGCAGTTAAGTATGCAAAGAAAATAAAGTGTGTGTTAATGCAACCAAACAAACGCCGGATGAATGTTGTGCTTATAGCTAGCTCTAGTTAACCGCATTGGTTGTCTATTTCTTATCTGAAAATGCGAATGAAGTGAGAACGCATATTCTATTCACAGTTCCGCTTTGAGTTGCAAATATGCAATTCATTCACAAATATAATTAGCAGTTAGGTGAGATTTAATAGTATTCCTACTTGGGCACATGTCACGTTAGAGGCCGGACGTTATAACGTTAGAAAAAAGAACAGCTTAGAGCGGGGGTTCGGGGGCGGCAGCCCCCCGACTTAGGCTTAGGCTTAGTACATGGCTCATATAGGGACCTTAGCTTAGGCTAAGACTAAGGCTTAGGCTTAGTATATCGAGAACAGCATGGCATGCATTTCACTTCTGCCCCTAAAGGTTACATTGGCCCCTACTTGTACCATATTTCGTTTTGCTACTGCAACTAATGCGACTCACACATAAAAAAATCGAGATTGACAAATGTAAAAAATTGCAATATGCCTGTCATTTTATTCAATGTATCAACTTGTCTACTATTATTGCCTGCTAAAATTTATACATAAGCCGCGTGTGCGGTGAGAACCGGTAAACTTCGCAAGCGGAATGCCTAAATGGCGCCAGAATTTCACACGCATTGTTATGTCGTTAATTCTTGCGAATAGTAATAAGATATTTAGCATTTCGTACCCTCTTCTTCTGGTTTTACCACTTTGATTTCGCAAGAACTTTCGACCGATCCAGCAGAATTGTCCACAGTAAAAGTGTAAGTACCTGAAAATAATAAGTAGTAAACATATTATTATCTGGTTCAGTGTATGATGTATATTCCAATTTAAACGGACAGTTATTAGTATTTATTTATTAAGCTTGAAATCTTTCTTTTCGTTATTAAAAAGTACCTATATCTTTAGAAATGCCATTTATATATCTTGAAGTTCCAAGTTTGTTTGAATTTTGATTGATACATCACTAATAGTACATGACGGTACTATTTATCTGAGAAGAAAATAGCACCATTCTCCAGTTACGCTTCGGTTCTTAGGCAAAACTGCGAGTATTCCTGGATGAAATATTTCACTCCGAACCGCCGACACTTACCCAAATAAACCATCTCTAAGACAATGTTCACATTGCTTCAGATCGGATTTCTTTCGATTCCAATCGATTAGTTGTCATACTGATCGGAACAGATCGGAAGAAGTGTGAACATGACCTAAGAACTACTTAGTTCATCGTTTTTGCCTGTTGCTAACATTACCACCTGCTCAATGTGTTTAGTGACGGTTAAAAACCGCGCAATAGCATGCCAAACTTACTATATCCAAGTCATACATAATATCAACACCGATGTCAACTTTTGCTTTTGATAAAAATTTTTGTACTCTAGTATAAAAGACGTGATGATTATCAAAAATGTCATCTAAATATCTAAAAAATTTCGGTGTCTCATGCCAAATAATTCATTTTAGGTTTTTAGTGTGTCGCTGTAATAACAAAAAAGTTCCACCGGGAAAACTTGCTCCTTAGCTATATTCTGAGTGCGCCACTGACGTAACGTTGTGCCATTAGTGTACTAAATTCGAGAAAATACACAATTTTTGTCTTAAATCCACAGCTTTATAGTAAAGAAGGATGTATAAACTCGTAATACTATTTAGCAGGAAACATATTGCCTGCTAGATTGGTCTTTTACTACTTAAGCTAATATCCGCGCTAATGGTGCGCAGCCGACGGTCTAACCGAAGTTTCTGAATCATCTCTTGTGGCGGTAATGTATATTTGTTTTCACTTTATAGCTAAGGTTGTAGGATCTCTTGTTTAGCTTTTGTTTTACCATATATGTTTCTTCAGTCAAAATGAATTGAAGTCGCATTTCTACTGTAGTTGGGCTTCCGCCGGCAGAGAGGCCTCTGGATTAATAACGTACATTTTTAATAAATTCATTATTTGTCATCCAGTGCTCCAGGTTGCGATTGTTGCACTTAGCTGAGCTGCATGCACCGAACGTGCGGTCTTCTCTCATGATTATAGTATATTTAATAAAAATTCAATACTATTTTCGTATTTGCTTGCCGATAAGAGACCCCTCATGAATTTAACTAACAACGTGTCAAACATTATGGAAATCACTATGAATTTAAGTGGTAATCTCTCTGAAGGAAGCAACATTAATTACTTTTCTGATAAATAATCTTGGCATAGTAAGCAACCAAAAATCCTTTTAATTACCTTCGTCATACGGACCGCACAGTTTTACCATAAGACTGCACTTGCCGTCAGCTGTTTGATTGATAAAGATACGTTTGCCATCTGAAGTTATATCATTACCATTGAAGCACCTAAAACATGAACTTTCCTTCAATACGCCTTCGCCAGGAACAATATCTTGTATGGACCAATGTGGATTAACCTTTCGCAACATATAAAGCTTTATGTGGAATACTACTATACTGTAATTTCATGTTCAAATCATGAACGAGGTAGTAATAACCCATCATTTTGAGCCTAAAACGGACACAAATATTGATTTTGTGTTGTCGTTGTTTTAGTCTGAAACATTAAACAGCGTGAAGACCGACTTGGTGCGAATTTTGGCTTAGTATATTTACTTGGCGTAAATACACCTGTAGTATTCAATCTATAATAATACGACTTCCGAATAATGAACTACAATAATGAAAACGCTCAGTTTAGCTCAAATGTAAATCATATGTTATAGTTAAGTATGGTTTGACAAAAGTTTTGGTTGCTGTGGTTGAAATTTTAACAGTCGCATTTGTATTTAGATAATATACGTATTGTATAAGCTTAACACCAATAAGATTTTGCATGATGGAATAAGGGCCGAAATACACTATAGTATTACTGCTATTGTAGCTTGATAATGATTGTTTCTATTTGGCTTATTTTAGCAAATAACTTAAGCCGTTACAGTGATTTATCGCTAAAAGCTAACATAGTTCCGTCACAATTTTTGATACAAAAGATATACTACTGCACTTTTTAAGCGCTGCAGTATCATGTACTTTCTCAGAGCATTTTATCTTTTAAAACATAAACGCAAGAGTCTCGGCTATGGATCTAGAATCCACGACATGTGTGATCCTTTTAATTTTAACTGGAAACAGTACGATTTGAACATTAATACAATTTGTTTTGTGCGCTGGAGACATATTATCATGAGAACGTTGACATCAAGCCTTGTCAATATCATAACCATCGATGTTAGTTACTTGTTAATATTATGGAGATATTAACTGTTACATCAAAAGGTCAGTGTATACTTAATTAACACGAGTAACTTAGATTACATTCTCTTAACCAGAATCAAAACGAACTAGCAGCATCTGGCCGTATAGTGTCGTAGTTGTAGTATATCTTGTGCAAGAGATAATTAGGTATCGCAACGCTTTTGTTATGAATGACCTGTTAAATATTGTTCGGCTTTTTGAATTTCTCACTGCTTTGTAGGCTATCGTCAGCGGATTCGTTAGCGACCCATATGTAAACTTTTTATAAGTGAAAACTTGTTGTATGCTATTCCATGACATCTGTAACAAAATGATTAATGCGGTAACGCAGTAGTAGCACTTACCATCGTGCTGTGTTCAGCTCTTCTCCAGCAACTTTACAAATGAGAAGAATCATTTCTCGTTCGCCAACACTGTGGTTTTCCAACGATTGTACCAATCTTGGTCCGCTTACTTCAGCTTCCACTTTTGGTTCTATAAAAACAATCACAGATTATCAAAAATTCAGCAGACGTAGTTTTAAGGTAATTGGAAATATAGTAATCAGAAATCACTGTGTACATAAACAATATTAACATTATAGAGATTTTCTGCAAAAGTAAATTATAACGACAATTACCTTCAACTGTAACAATCGACTTTGAGCTTGCCGAGCCAGCATCGCTTGTTAAATAGCACCGATATGCACCGACATGATCAGAAGTAGCCGACGATACAGACAGTTTAACAACGCCGGTTGAAGTATCGGATGATATATCGAACAAATCGGAAGGCGCCGGAATTTCATCGCCATCTTTGTACCTGAAATATAAATATGGCAGCAGGTTAATAATACAGGATGAAGTATGTGGTGCTATGTCGAACAAATCGGAAGACATAGGAAGTTCGTTGCCATCCTTGTATCTGAAATAAGAAGTGGCAACGGTTTAACAAAACCGATTGAAGTATCCGATGGTATATCGAACAAATCGGATGGTGCTGAAATTTCGTCGCCAGCGATGTACTCGAAATATAGAAATGACAGCGTGTAGTCGAACTTAGTATCATTACAAGAAATTTTTTTATACGAACCAAAAAACTTCGGTTGCTGAGTAACAAAGGAGTTTGCGAATTTTCAATTTTGGAGTCCATGGTTATAAAATCAAAATAACCTGCCTTGGTTGAAAGGGTTTTTAACTACCATTAATTTAAATACAAAGAACCACGAAAGGAAAACTCGAATTTTTTATACCTAAATGTATGTATGTTTTTAAAACAACAGATTATAAAATTGAAACTGTTTGTACCTTACTATAGAATACAAATTTTTATGTCTTACTTACATTTTTTGTAAGCAATAACAAAATTTGTGGCACTCTCTGTGCAGCACAGAACATAGATTGCAAAGGCTTTCGTCCTGTCGACCCGTTCCAAAGTTTCCAGTTATTGAAAGAATAATAGCTAATGAGGCGACCACGTTCTAATGTCCCCAACATTTGGAACCAATATATCTTACACAGCGTCAGGCAGACCCCCACAATAGGATTCTTAGACACCCTCATGTTTTTCACATAAATTTTAATTGTAGCTGGATGTTGCCATTTTCAGACGGTGTCATGTACACCGTGTCTTGTTTGTAGTTTTACTGACAGTATTCGCCATACCAACTTGTCAACGTGCACATTTTACAGTTGCAAGTATCGGAATTAAAAAAAACTAACACCATAATTGTATAAATTACCGCATTAGCTACGGACAATGTCCGTTACTATAATTCGCAGAAAAACGGTACGTAAAACTGTGTGACACCGTGAAAAAATGTAATAGCTAAGAGTGCGTCGTATACCCTTCTAAACTGATTTACGATATGGGTGTGATGCTGACTGTCTATACGGCAGGGTCGCAAGTACAGTAGGACAAAAGTTTTAAACAATGGGGACATTATAACGCGAACGCGGCATAAATGTTACATAAATCTCATACAGTTTCGTACGGGTTAAATTTTAATTTCTATAAGCTGTGGGCTTAATTCATTGTTTTAGAGATGTACAGTAAAGAAGGTTGGAAAAATTTGGAGTATATCGCATACCACCAAATGACTTTCATAGTATTTCTCCATGCTGGATCTATAAAAATTTTAAAAATACATTGATAACCAAAATCGATTTGTGGCTATTGCAAGCAATTCCTGCCAGCTCTATGCTTTGAGTTTAACCATGTAATATACCTAGTTACGGAAATAGCTGCGGAAGTGAGATGAGATCATCACTGTTGAAAATTAACTCTACAGGTTACTCGATCAGAGACATCATAGTAGGTTTATACTTATAGCTAAATGCAGTAGGAGAAACAGTACTAAATCTTATTTGCAAGACTGTCTAGCTATCTGAATATTTGAAGTTGAACGACTAACCGGTTCAAAAGTATCTACTTAAAATCATATTGACTATAGTAACTTGTAATAGTTATCGATGCATTACACATCTACCGTCCTATAAACAGCATTAGGTGAGCCATTAATAATGTTACACAAGACTCCAAAGCATATTTTGAGGTTTTTGTCGACTAAACTTATATTATTAGTCCGATTTGCAATCGTTAGGCATTAGTTATTTATGGAGACATTGATGCATATTACATAATAACATTTTCAAAATACCTATTTGTTGTTAAAAAACTTATGGCTTTTCGGCATTTAATCTTGTATCCTGATTCATGTTTCATGCGTAACATAGACCTTCATGCTTATGGTACCGTGTTATTCAAACACATAAGAAAATGTTGGCAAATATGTCTAGAAATATACAATTCGGGAATGTTCATTTCCTTGTAAACGGTCACATAGACGTACCACTTCACATCAGGAAATGGCTGTCCGGACACTTGAGCGACAAGTTCGAAAGCTTCGCCACGAGTAACTTTTTGATTCGAAAGTGGTTTTTTGAAAGATGGTTCAATTAGTGTTACTTCTAAAATATATAATGGCATTATATTTCAATTGATTCGTCAACAATATACAAAAAATACAGTTTCAATAATTATGAATATTCATTAGGCTGCTTAGACAAATTTACATGGTAAAAGATTACAGCTTACATGTCCACGCAATTCTGTGTAAACTATATAAAATGATAACCGTTAAGGATTTATAGCTGGCAGCACATAGCATTAATTATACCTTGATTATCGTATGGTTTTGATGTAATTGTGAAGATATTGTGTTTGAAGAGTTGCTGCATATAACTCATTTTTTGGGTTTTCGCACTAAAAAATATAAAAACATATTCAATCTTTTCGCGTATACAATGGTGAAAAGGACAAACTGTATATACAATACAAAAAGCAATGTCAACAGAGGGTTTATCTTGTATTCTTCGAGTACACATTCGACGTTGTGCTCATCCTATTCAAGGTTGCTTCAATAGCTGAGCAACACCTCTAGAGTGGCTTATTGTACGCGTTCAGAAGTAAGACGATCCAGATTCAATAAGTCCCCGACGAGGCAAATGTATGTTCAACACAATACGAAATTCACAATAATTCATACCTATACGAAAGGACTAAAATTATGTCACCTTTAGAGTTATCATGCACTGTGAATAACTGTATGAGGGACTCATATCCGCTTAATGTTAGCTAAACACTTATAAGTAGTTTGGCGTATTTCTTTCGACGTTTTCCTAATTGCCCTTGGGCCTTTAGTGCACTAAATTCTGGAAAACGAGTAATTTTTGTAGCAAATCTAAAGCTTTATAGAAAAGAAGGATAACCCGTTATACTAATAAGCAGCGGAGATATATCCCTCTAGTTGTGCCTTTTACTACTTTAAGATATTAATTTGCCGTAGGTATGACGATAAGGGTCAAAATGAATTTCCACCAAGCTTTTCCGTGTTATATCTTCTGACGGTCGGTACATGTCTGTTTGCTGCATACCTAGGCTATATTTATTTGTTATTTTTGTTTTTAACTTGACAATTGAATTTGGATTTTCACAGTAGCTGTGAATTCGCCGAACGGGGCGCTTAGTATGAATAACTACGTATGCGAATTGTTTAGTAAAGCGCTACATCGAATGCAATATAATTATATTGTAACAGGCTAATGCATTTTGTTGCTGCAAATCGATTATCATTTTTGATCAGCCGGTCTCAATTTTCGGAAAGTGTGCAACAACAAGACTTTTATTGCAACTACTATTTTACAGGAAAAGAAACAAAAAGAAACAATTATAGTTATTGGTCGTGATTCATCAACGTTAATATTGCACACGACGCGATAACGTTTACAAATTTTTAAACGAAAAATAAAGTTCTTGCAAACTATATTGCAATGTTAAAATGAAAAAACCAGGGGTAACCAAGGTGGCGGGGGGCACGGGTGCTCGTGCCCTCAGCCCCCCCCCGTGCAACCACGCATGCCCCGTGGAGGATGTCAAAAATGTGAAGTACATGTAGATGTACGCCATTGGCCTTCCGCTGTGCTCTTCCTACCAAATCCAGTGATCTCCCGTGCGGCGCAGTCTAGCTACATTCTGAATAAACACTAACCAGCCTCAATTCTTTTAACCACAGACCGAAGTAATCATAGTCAAGAGCAATACTAAATGAGCTATTTCTTAAAAATATTTTAAGCAATTTACCGTCTATCCTCCACAGTATGTATAGTTAATTATTCATCTACCCATCATGTTTAATACATTTTGAAATAAAACATTTCAGATGTTCAAGAGTGAACAATAACGCACTGCGATAATAGCTAATACATACAGCCACAACGATAGTCGTTTACTTTTTACGCTATTGTACAAGCTTAAATCAACTGCCTAAAAATGTCACTTATCGGAAGCAGAAGCAGCGTTTTGACACAGTATGGTACTAAATAGTATTCTGAAATGCAAGCAAGAAATATCTTAATAAGCAACTTAATTTAGTACCTTCAACAGTAATGTGTGCTTCAGTTTTCGAAGTGTCGCCGCCTGGAACACCTACTGCGCACGCGTATAGGCCTGCATCGTTCATTGTTGCATAGTTAATTGTAATTGAGCAAACACCGTTTTCGTCGATATCGTGTATTGTGGTGTGACGCGTTGAAATTAGCTCGTTTCCATCTTTATGCCTAAATTACAAATTAATGATTTTATAAGTAATCGTGTTGGCAAGGCTTGCTATGCCCTTAGAGATTTGTCTAAAGGATACAGCGGACTCAAGCGAGAGCCATAGGAAGAGGCCGAACTGGTAAACAGCGTAGCCGTAGACGCAAATCAATAGATTCACCGCAAGAAGTGTCACAACTAACGTATGTCATAATTGCAGTACAGTTTTTTTTATATATCCTATGTTAGTATACTAATTGCTAGCTCCTAGCACAATTATACACATTTATGGTTGCACAATTGGTATGGTGTTGCCATAAACATAATTTTGTAAACAGCCTAGATGTCGTATTTGATGCCAACGCTTTATTTGGGTTTTTAGTATAGCATAATCTCTAGGGAAACTGAGCTCGAACACGGAATATGCGCCATGGAAACAAAAATTCATAACTAATGTTAAACTGTACCGTTTCCTGACAAAAAGTGAAAGTTATGCAAACATGGTTACAACTCCATATAAAACTCCTTTCTAAGATTTATTTTATAGAAATATTTATTCCATGCCTAAAATTCGTGACTTTTCTGGCTCAACTGTATAGCACTCAGCTTATCACTTCAGCAGGAATCTGCAATATGTTTCAAAGTATACAGTACACTGGGTTTTGAAACAATGGTTTGTACACAGAATGATTACTGGGAAAAATTTAACGCAAATGAAGTAAAATTTTATTGTATGCGCGTTCCGACACCACATTCGCTCATGCGGCCAATGGTAGTAATGTATCGTCGACAAAATTAGAAAAATTTGTGCTGTTAAATCTCTAATTTGTGGAAATTTTGACCGTCTTAACAGAAAAACTGTTTTCATATAATTTTAAATCGTTTCTGACACTATCAGCAACCTATAAGCACTGTACAGCAGTCACTTGCTGTTTTCTTTAAGTTATCATGAAAGCACTAACCATTCACTAAATGGTACACGTGTTATTATTTTCCGATCGCAAAAACACTAATGGACTAATAAAATGATCATATCATCGTACCATTGCACTGACGGTGATTCGACCAAATCATCAACTGCCACTTGGCATGATATTGTCGACATCGAACCTTGTTTGATTCCAACGTTTTTGAGCGGCTCCAAAAATTCTACTTCTCCACCTGTAAACGACAAACAATATCAGTCTCTAATCAAGTTTACCCACTATCGTAGATGCGTTGCAGAACAATAATGGCTTCAGCCACAGACAGCCGCATCACATTACATAGACGTTTAGAGCTGACAGTGACATTAAACAATTCAAAATGATTAACATGCTGTTTTAGTGCCAGTTTGGTTCGTATGTTTACACTTCTGCAGACTGAGTTGATGAGTGACAGTGCGCATGCAAGTATAACTTAAACTTCAGCCTGGATGAATGATGTTACACTACTTAAAACATGTATTCTGACGTGATGGTTAAATATAGGATACCTCAAGTGCCTTATCTGACACGTAAATAAATTTGCGACTCATCAATCAAACAGCTAGGAAAGTAGAAAGACTTCATGTTATTCTGCAATCCTGTCAGTGATATTATGCAATCCTTTCAACAATCCTATCAGTGATATACGTTGTCAATGGCCGAAATTATGATGCTGTTTAGTCAAGATGTCACTGGTAGCAATAAGAATGTATATGCTTTCAGCCTTCTTCATATATTTTCAAAAAACCAATGTTTTCCAAACTAATGCGTGAGTGCACTTTAGGTGCGAACACATGGGTTGTTCTTTTGTCGAGTCAGTTCACGATCGTAAGAGCTTTGAACGCGAACAAATCACAATTTTACTTTATGTACGCGTACAAGATCTGCAATGCAGTAACGCGTAGGCGATGCTCGCGGTCTATATCTTGCGATTTAGCATCGCATTTTGAAGATCGCCTACAAGTAAAATCGCCATTAACAACAAATTTTTCTCGTAAGTTATAATATACATTGCTGTATGCTTCAGAATGTCGTTTGACGGACGTGGACAAACGTGGGACATAAAAAATGTGTGCGACCGCAAATTCAATTCGTACATCGCACAGCCTACGTTCGCGTCCACAAAAACTCTAATACCCATAGCAAAAATGCGAACAGAAATTTCTGCGTGAATCAATACGCGATTTTGACAAAAGAACAACCTTGGTGTACGCAACTAAAGTGAACTCACGGATAATATTCGGCGAGCCTCAGTATACCTTACTATGCTCGAAGAATATGTGGAACAGCTATATTGCCATATTCTTTGCTTTCTTTCCACATTTTGCCCACTGCAGTTTCACATGCCGTAACATATTGTATTTATGTAATATCTGCGACATGACCCGTTTCCCGACAACAACAGCGAGATCACCAATAAGGCTCTGAAGTTCTTTTACATAGAAACTTAGCTGAAATCACTGCCCTTCCACCTTAATCGTTTCTTCACACCCTGGCCGTTCTTTAACCACCGTTCTGTTCAAAACTGGGACCAACGGAAAATATAGAAATAATACAGTCTGCGCGAAGGTATGACAGCTATGGTACATAGATCGAAATTTGTGCCATAACATTAGGCATTATTGTCGCATGCTGGAAAACATACCGGGAACAAAATATAGCGAAAAACGGTGTTTTTGGTATAAAACATCAATTTGTACAGTACTTTTAAAGGCTTGCTACAGGAAAAGATTGAATTCACTGGCTCAAATGGCATTAAAGCGCGTGGTATTATAAAACCATTCGACTACAACTAATCAGAGCTAAACATTTTTAACAAATCTTCAATACATAAAGTTGGTATGCGTTAATTTGATTCCTGTTAATCATAAAGAAACATTAAGATCGAAGCTACTATTGGTTTGAAACATGAGAATTTATTTTTCGCCATGCAATACGTAAATCGGAGAAATCGGTTTTGTGTGTACTTTGCTTGCTTGCAGCATCCAAACACTAGGACTTGAGTCAAGTGACATGCAAAAATATAACTGGGTATACTATTTCTTTCGATGACAAAATAGGAACCTCGCATTTTCATACTAGTCAAATGAACTATGATTTTCTTCGTTCACAATGCGATAAAACAGCGCTAGTCAAGTCACCTTGTATCGTCAGAGGTGCCTTCGAGAAACATGTTCCCACGGCATTAGAAGCTTCGATACGATAATTTCCTTGATCACCGACAGTTGCGCCGTTGATAACCAGCTCTTGGGTGCCGTCAGCATCAGAAACCATTTGAATACGGTCGCTTGCGATAAATTCCTGACCATCTTTGTACCTGAAACCACAAATATGCTTGCTGATTAACTCAATCCTGTTTGCAAATGAGGCACTTATGAATAATATCTTTATGTCCAATACCTCAGGTTTATTAAAACAATACACGAGATACCGAGGCGGTGTTCTAGTAGCGAGACAATACATATTGTATCTTCACAATCGTATATAGCAGTCAACAGTTAAAACAACTATTTCTAAAATCCACGAACAGCACTGTCGTTAGCGCTATATTAATCGAAAATATATATACCAGTTAATCTATGCACATCCCAGTAACAATTGAGCTGTGTTCTGAAATTGCATTCAGAAACATGCTCAGCGTATACGAGCGATTACAAAGCCGAAAGGTTAATTTTTACCTACTACGACAAAATGGTTGAGATGTTTAAATAGAAATATACAGCTGGTCCTAAAAAAGGATATATAATTATCTACTTCATATGATTATACTGTTAATTCTTGATAGGATCCAAAATTCAGTGATAAATACACAAGAACAAAGGTTCGGCAAAACTCGTCGGTTTTTATACGCGGTTCAGCTGAACGCTTCATTCACTTAATGTATTGTCTCATTACACTTAATATAGTCTGTACGGACTGTCATTTTGTACCACCCTAATACCATAGCTTCGTGGACAATATCTAGGTCCATCTAAAACCGCATTAAAATACTGACTGATTTTGCTACTGTTTGGTTTGTTGGTGAATCCTGGACGTTTATGCTATTCACAATGTCGCCTCGGGTTGTAAAACTTTCACTGCCATTGAAGCTAAGCTATCTCTTATTATAACCGGTATAATTTCCTAGCCGTTTTGGACAATGCTTGATTTGTTTTCAATTTATTATTTTCACTCATTTTTCTTCTTAACTGATTGTGTATATTTGTTTATTTCTTACCATTTAACCTCTGGCGGCGGATGTGCACTAATTTTGCATGAAAATACGACCGTTTCGCCAATGTTCGCTTGAGCTTTCGCTAAGTCTTGAACTATTTTCGGCGAGAATTCTTCAATTTCAACTTCAATTGTCTGTGACACTATAAAATGTTACTAATTTAAACGATATATTTTGTTATTTTGTAAATAATAATACCATATAAAGTAACTAAACAAAAAATTGATATATACTGTTGTTGACAATCCAGCGTGCTTTATAATAAGCTCCACAAATTCATAATTGTTTTGGGATATAGATCGCTGTTTTCAAGTAAAACACTTCTGACATAATTATTTGTCGTATCTAAATATGGCCGAAATATACAGAAACGAATCGCCGAGAAGAGTTGAATGGTACCAAGATCACAGCCGTATGTTTCATAATAACGAATTTATGGCTGGAGACTGTTTGCGTTTTAGAAAATTACCCAAAACCACCAAAATAAATATCACTAAACTTTTAAGGTTTCCTCACTTACAATCTGATAAGTTTTGCTCGCTTTTAGTAAAGATCATACAATACACAAAATTGCACGAAACGTAGCAAAATATTCACTTTATAAATAAAATATAAATTTTTCGAAATATATATTTCGCTCAAAAATATTTGCAAACCTACATTTCAAAATATAAATTTGTATGATTCGTTTCCCAAACTTCATTAAATCTAAACCGCTCAACAAAAACGCATAACACGCTGTTTCAATTAAAAAAATTCTTTAGGCTTTAAAGTACAAATCCAAATAAAAACAAACGGCTACTTTTCAACGCTACTGAAATAAAGCCGTCATAGACATACATGTCGCAACGTTCAAATACTAACTTGATAAACATGAAAAGAAACATTACTTTCAATCGTTAACGTAGCAGCCGACCATGCTTTTCCACCCGCATCTGTGGCTTCGATACGATATTCGCCAACATCAGAGTCGCTAACGACTACCAAACACTAACTTGATAAACATGAAAAGAAAACATTACTTTCAATAGTTAACGTAGAATGCGACCATGCTTTTCTACCCGCATTTGTAGCTTCGATACGATATTCGCCAATATCAGAGTCGCTAACGACTACCAAATACTAACTTGATAAACATGAAACGAAAGCATTACTTTCAATAGTTAACGTAGCATCCCAATATGCTTTTCCACCCGCATTTGTGGCTTCGATACGATATTCGCCAACATCAGAGTCGCTAACGACTACCAAATACTAAATTGATAAACATGAAAAGAAAACATTACTTTCAATAGTTAACGTAGCATCCGACCATGCTTTTCCACCCGCATTTGTGGCTTCGATACGATATTCGCCAACATCGGAGTCGCTAACCCCATTTACGATTAACGAATGCGTACCCGCCTCCACGTCGGCTATAATTGTTAGCCGTGGGTCGTTTTCCTTAAAATACTAATACAATTTAGATTGGAATATAATTCCTAAAGTTAGAATATTGTTTAATTTGCTTTGGATTAAAACGACTTTAAAAACTGTTGAATTACGGTTGCCTGTGTGAACATAGAGTATTTTTCACTGTTTCGTGATATAAAGTAGCAGCATACCCGTAGGAATTAGTACCTCGCACTATAAAACTAATCGCGAAGGATACAGTTTACTGTACCATGAATTGTTCGTTTAAAGGTAAAAAATCGAACAGTTCAGTCAAAATTTATCAAAAAATTAAAAAAAATAAAACAATGTGTGATGGTGCCTCCCGTTAAGTATTGAAACATTTCGCTGATTGCGTGGTTCAGCATGATATCGCTGTCTTTGCGACGTCCTGTTAGAGAAAAATTAATGGAATCTGTATACCATTTATGTGTTCAAAACTACATGCACTTGTTTCCTGCCAGTGTTCATTAAAAAGCGTATAGTATTAAATTTTTGGATACTGCAGAAGAAAAATTTACAGCCGTTCCGGATGAAGTTCTGTTGTACCGTCTGGTTTTAATTTAGACCATTCAAGTAGTGCAGAAATTTTTGAGACCGCAGGAACCTGAAGAAATCCGAGACTTGTCCACCGCCATTAGGCCGATACCCGCGAGATCATAAAAATTTCTCACACTCTCTATACACCTCTATCGGAGGAATAGGAAACTTATTATTATACAGTACAATAAAATTCTATTGTAGTTAACTTCATAATGGTGGATTCTTTACAACTAGCCCTCATTATGGAGACTATATGACAGAAAACATAATACGTATTTAGACCCCATCCCAGTGCCTAAGTAAACACCCATCAGACAACATCCACTGAAGGGAACAATCTCGCCGTTTAAACAACAGCACTCAATTCAGAAAGTCACCCTCGGGCATTCTTACAGCAGCTGCTAAAAGCGAACCACAAAATTTAATACACAAGTAGCTTGTCTCATGGCTAAGATGGCGAACTTTGAATTCAGAATATGAAATTAGAGAGACGCCCACAACAATAATGAGCATCAAGTTACGAAACCAGCCGAATATCAGATATTTTATTACTACCCATAGAGCTTTATACCTATTTTTTTGCGTATAAAATGTGCATCAAAACAGAAGATTCTATGCTCTATAAAATGAGGCCAATGTCATCCATATAGCTAGACCGGTTGCAGAGATATTGTAGTTTTCGTGTATTTTGGGTGTCATGGGCGTGTTGAAAACACCATTTTGAATATCGTGTATTTAACAAAAAGAATGCTTTATATTCAAAATATATGAGCAAATTCAGATCTGGTCATGTAATAAATATAAAGATAACAGGCCATAGCATATAATAAATTCCAACACGAATATAATGAATAAATGGCTATTAATGCTGATGCTAATGCCCGTTTGTTCTGGAACTGCCAGTAGAGTACAATTTGTACAAAAGATGACCAGGTACACAAAACCCGATTCAGGAAGTCTTAATTCGCTGAGTTGTTCAATTGTCTTTATAGTACAAACCGGAATCACGACACCATCTTTGAACCAAGTTATCGTCGGTCCTGGTTTACCAACAACAACAGCTTCAAACGTGGCCACGTCACCGCAATCTGATATTGTTGCTCCAAGTGATTTCACAAAATTCGGAGGCGTTACATCTTTCATCATTGTAGTTTCCGTTACTGAAAATGTGGTCTACTGATGAGGCACAAGGTTAACATAAAAATTATCATAATGGCTATATATCGATATATCTGTATTAGTTAACAAATTATTATAAATGTTACATCTTTCATCATTGTAGTTTCCGTTACTGAAAATGTGGTCTACTGATGAGGCACAAGGTTAACATAAAAATTGTCATAATGCATTGTAGTTTCCGTTACTGAAAATCTGGTCTACCCATGAGGCACAAGGTTAACATAAAAATTGTCATAATGGCTATATATCGATATATCTGTATTAGTTAACAAATTATTATAAATGTTACATCTTTCATCATTGTAGTTTCCGACTGAAAATGTGGTCTACTGATGAGGCACAAGATTAACATAAAAATTGTCATAATGGCTATATATCGATATATCTGTATTAGTTAACAAATTATTATAAATGTTACATCTTTCATCATTGTAGTTTCCGACTGAAAATGTGGTCTACTGATGAGGCACAAGGTTAACGTAAAAATTATCATAATAGCTATATATCGATATATCTGTATTAGTTAACAAATTATTATAAATGTTACATCTTTCATCATTGTAGTTTCCGTTACTGAAAATGTGGTCTACTGATGAGGCACAAGGTTAACATAAAAATTATCATAATGGCTATATATCGATATATCTGTATTAGTTAACAAATTATTATAAATGATACATCTTTCATCATTGTAGTTTCCGTTACTGAAAATGTGGTCTACTGATGAGGCACAAGGTTAACATAAAAATTATCATAATGACTATATATCGATATATCTGTATTAGTTAACAAATTATTATAAATGTTACATCTTTCATCATTGTAGTTTCCGTTACTGAAAATGTGGTCTACTGATGAGGCACAAGGTTAACATAAAAATTATCATAATAGCTATATATCGATATATCTGTATTAGTTAACAAATTATTATAAATGTTACATCTTTCATCATTGTAGTTTCCGTTACTGAAAATGTGGTCTACTGATGAGGCACAAGGTTAACATAAAAATTATCATAATGGCTATATATCGATATATCTGTATTAGTTAACAAATTATTATAAATGATACATCTTTCATCATTGTAGTTTCCGTTACTGAAAATGTGGTCTACTGATGAGGCACAAGGTTAACATAAAAATTATCATAATGACTATATATCGATATATCTGTATTAGTTAACAAATTATTATAAATGTTACATCTTTCATCATTGTAGTTTCCGTTACTGAAAATGTGGTCTACAATGAGGCACAAGGTTAACATAAAATTATCATAATGGCTATATATCGATATATCTGTATTAGTTAACAAATTATTATAAATGTGATGTACAGAGTCTGCAAATGCATGATTTATATGTGCTGATCACGCTATAAAATGTAACATTCTGTTACAGCTCTTAACGCTTAACCTATTTTTTACATTATTAAGCATAAAACTGCTCAATATCAACTTCAATATTACCTCCCAATCATAATTTAGGCATCCTAACTATTAAACATTTTACCAAAATAATAATTATAAAACTAATATTAATATTGTATTGATTATATACAAAACTAATATTAACTAAACTAATTACTAATACATTCAACATCGGATGTCAGCATTAAATATTGTGCCCAGCCTGGAGACCTCAATGGCGCAAATGAACAAATGACTGTTACAAGTTTGCGGTGCACATCAATATGGTGTCCGTATAAAGATAAAATATTAGGCGCAAAAATATGGCACATGAACAAAACACTGGAGCAGGGGCTTGTCCCAAAAATGATTTTAGTTGAGACGGCCCGATTCTATTACACTCTATACATAAATGATGTGAACGTTCATGTAACTAGCCAACTGGAAAAATATCATTCGACATAAAATTGTTTTTGGTACTGTGAGTATTAGGTTGTGACGAATAGCGACAAAGCATAGTGTAAATACACAGGAGATATAGCACTAAGAATTTAGTACTTAGTTTACAGCTGCGAATATCTATTCTCAAGAATTCTCTAAACTCAAAATGATAGAAGAGCGGACAAAATCTCACTTTCAATGCTCAGAGTTGCGTCTGACCAAGATTTTCCAGCAACATTGCTGGCTTCAATTCGATATTGACCCACATCGCTTTCGCCAATTTGAACCACGGTTAGCGACTGTCGCCCTGTGATCGTATCCGAGTTCGTTACAAGCTTGTCAGAGCCGGGCTACAATATTTTTGTTACATAAATTGTTAGTTTCTAGCAAAACATAAAACTCACTAAAAGGCTTTCTTCTGACTGGTAACGCCTTTAACATCAGCTAATATTGTTGTTTGTTAGTTGCTACATTAATAAGCGTTCTATTTCATGATGCGCAATATATTAATCATTTTTGTGTACTGGTGCACTCACTGGATTCATAACGAGAATCGTTCCGTTACACATCCGTAGTCGGTAAAACATGACTATTATCGAGATATGTATTTAAAAAACCCATTGGGTACTAAAACACAGAATAAATCACAAAGTTTGGGAGCACACAGAAAGATCGCTCCAATTTACCGATAAAACCTAAAGAGATTAGCCATCCGTTGCTCTAGATAGATTTTTGTCTAAACCTTTTCCAATATAATAGAGTAAACTTTCTCGCAAAACAGTTTAACATTACGCATAATTCAAACTTAACTGCATTATCAATAACTTTTTTGTTATAAAGACAGCATAAGAGAAGTGGATGGCTACTTTCCAGCACTGTAATGCTAACTCGTATTGCATTGAACGGGAGTTGTCGGCTATAAAACACTCATTTCTGGGGAGAGGTCATGACGCTCAGGCCCCACGTTTTGTGGGGATAAGTCCGGCCCACCCCAGTTATGAGGAGGCGACGATGAAAGCAATGGTAATTGTTCATCTGTACCTCATTAAAACTGCTGGGGGTCGGAGCTCCCCTACACAAACGGGGAGTCGAGCTACTTCCCCACAAAACGGGCGGGTCTGTGCATGATGACCTCCAGACTTGGGCGAAGCTAAGGCTGAAAAGCTCTATGTCATCAAACTCGGGTCAACAATTGAATGCAGGAAAATGTCACACTATTCCCTTATGCGCTCTTGCTTTTAATAACTATGTCACCAAAAATTTAGGTGCTTTAACAATGGGTATTATAACTAATATATATACGTTAACAGCATTGTAGAACCAGGGGTATATCAAAAATGTACATTTTATGTCAGCGAAATATATCAAATCTAATTTAAGCAACCAGTCCAAGGTTTCATGAGCAGTGTAATAGAAGCAAAGACTATATTGTTCTCTATACACTACGCATAAGCCTTAGTTTATACTTAAGTTTTTGTATAAATTTTAGATTTTAAATAATCTTAAGGCACACCCTAATACAACTTAAGACAGTTAGTGCTAAGCTGTTCCACATTCTAATAAGCTCCTCCATATATAGTCCAGACAATGGGTTTTAAAATTCTCCGCATACAAGCGCCTGAAATATGGTGCTGGTTCGCCATATTACCTCAATAACTTTTTCATCTTTGTACCAAACAATATCAGGATATGGTTTGCCGTTGACTATCGCTTCGAACGTTGCACTACAATCGGCTTCCGATATTTTGGCATTCAGTGACTCGACAAACACCGGCGAAGATGTGTCTTCTAAATGTATAAATTACAAACGGTGTATCGCTGCGAATTAGCAAAAACCATACAGACTGCAATTTACATACAAACTTTTGCCTACAAGAAAACCTAGCATTAGTGTGTCTAATTGAGCAAAAGTTTATGTATGCTAAGATAAAAATCATCAAACTCCGTCCACAACTCATTGGAATTCCATAACGTCAACGGCATCACAAGAAGCATGGGGCTTAGCGGGGCCGCTCCATACGCTTTTTACTAAAGAACGTGAAAAAATTAACTGATAGATGTAGAATAAAATTAATATAAATGACCTACCCCTTCATTTTTTGCCCGCCTACCTTTGAAGTGTTTGTTACACCCTGATATATCCTAGCAGACACCGTTTATAAGAAAACACGCTTTCGTGAAGATCTAAAATAAATTAAAGTTCAAAACAGTATGACACTAAAAAATGCCCATGTCACGTTTAGGGGCCCGATTTTATAGCGTTAGAAAAAAGAACAGCTTAGAGCGGGGAGTTCGGGGGCGGCAGCCCCCCCCCCCCGGATTGATACTTAGGCTTAGTACATGGCTCATATAGAAACCTTAGCTTAGGCTAAGACTAAGGCTTATACGTAGTATATCGAGAACGGCATAGCATGCATTTCATTTCCGCCCCTAAAGGTTACATTGGCCCTAAAAATATAACAAATTAGGGTACTTCGAACCTTGAACAGCAATGTTTGCTTCGGCCCACGCCATGCCACGTGAATTCGATGCCTCACATCTGTAAGTGCCTTTATCCATGATTGCCGCATTGACAATGTTCAAAGACTGAGTTCCATCGTCAGAAGACGTAATTTGTATTTGTTCACTTTGTTCAATTTCAATGCCGGCGCGGGACCATTTAATCTAAATAATTTAGAATAACAATTATATAAATACCATTTCTAACGCGACACACGCTCTTGAACATACGTGCTTATAGGGGAGATCATCGCTCCCTGAGGCGTCCGAGCCCTAACCTGACAGGCGGCACAACTTATCCGTCAACCAGCTGATCTCTCTGGGAAGGCCAAGGGCCACACCTCCCTCCCGCCCCCGAGAACTCGGCTACCCCGGGACCTCAGGAAACATGCATGCTGTTAACCACAAACTTGTTATATATCGGTCATATTTAGTGTGACAAATGTGCAAAATATACAATTTAACAAATTAATAAATTACGAATAATGTCAAAACTTACATCTGGTCGCGGATTCCCAGACACTTGACAACGCAAAACTGCCGTCTCGCCGACCACGACAGAACAAGGCAAGAGCGGCGCTATGAATTGGGGCGCAGCTTCACCTTCCCCAGGACCAACGTCATCGATTGCATCTATACATATATTATATTAAATAATACTCTCCCTTCTACTCACAAAAATAGAATATAGGCGATTTAAAACTGTGCAGTGAAACAATAGTGCTGTTCAATTCATAAATGCTCATAAGGTGGTGTAGGGAAAGGGCCGTCCACCCCTCCCTGACAGGTCACCGGACCCCCCTTGTGGCATCATAGGCGCCGAACACAAGATGGGTGCTTCTCGCGGTGCTCAAAGCGCCTCGCACCTCGACCCGTCCAGTCTCCCCTCCACACCCCTCTCAAGCGCCCCCACGCATGCGCATCCAACTACCCCCTACTAGGAACCTTGGACATTGGCCCATATATGGTTTAATTCACTGGAGTACAAATATATACAAAAACTGTATATATCAGTGACACATGCGGCATATTAGTAAAATAGTTCTCACTTTACCAAAGTGAAATAAACCTAAATGTTTAAATTTGGAATAACAAATTCGTCTTATCCACCATTTCAGATATTTAGGTTCTTTTCCATTATCCACTAGCCCGAATTTGGTCAATTTTGAAGCTACAGAGCTGATTTTGGTATCAACAGATTCAGCTCGATGACGCAATTCAGAAAATACTCTTTTTACCCATATCCCTGAAAAAAATTTTTCTCGAATTTTGTGGTCTTAATTTACACCACCGTTAGAAAGTTATGAGGGCCCAAGTAATCCTGAGAGCGGACGTTATCACGCTAGAAAAAGGAACAGCTTAGAGCGGGGGTTCGGGGGCGGCAGCTTCCCGACTTAGGCTTAGGCTTAGTGTATGTTTCATATAAGGACCTTAGCTCAGGCTAAGACTAAGGCTTAGGCTTAGTATATCGAGAACGGCATGGCCTGCATTTTATTTTCGCCCCTCAGGGTTACTTGGGCCCTCATAACTTTCTAACGGTACTGTAGATTTCAATATACTGCACACCAGTAGATTTCTCTCATCAAGCTGAGTCGAATGGTGTCAAACATGATATTATATGAAATGACCATATCCCGAAGAAAAGAATTTTTGGGTTGCCAAGGAAGGACAATTGGGACCTGAAAAATCGAAAAAAATCTCAGGAATACAGGTAAAATGAATATTTTCAGAACCGCCTCATCCAGCTGAATCGATTGATACCAAAATCAGCTCTGTATCTTCAAAATTGACTCAAATTCGGGCTGGTTGGGATAATGGAAAAGAACCGATATTTAATAGGAACGATGGTAAGATTAACAAGCTGAAACATGATTTTAAATGTGACAATTTGTACAAAGCTTTCCAGGCGATTACAAATAGAATTTACTTTCAAAATATTTCAATTAGGCAATTAGAAAATGCATTGTGGTAATGCGAATATTATAAGACTAATTGCTGATAAATTAACAAAACTTAAGTTTTTGTTCAAATGAAAAATGCAAAAACACGTGCTTTATACCTCTGACTTGAAGTTCAGCAGTTGAAACGGCTTTACCAGCTGGATTGCTCACTTCAACCCGATATTTTCCGGCAGCTGATTTAGCTACCTCGTTAATTCTTAGCCGCAACGAACCTTGATTGTCTGCTTCCAAGGAATACATGGTATCCGACTGAATTTCTTCATTGTTTTTATACCTATTTTGTATAAAAATATACCAAATATTATTTTTACAAAGTGTAATTCTTGTTAAAAAATCGGCAATTGGCAAACTACATATCATATTAAGTTGTGCTGCGCATAAATTGACACAGAAGACACATTGCAAAAATCAAATTGAAATTTCCCATAAAAAAGTTCAAACTCCAAATTTTTATCATTCTCGTGCTTTGTTTAAAGGAATAATGTAGAGCTTCATACTAAGGAATACAGCAACAAGTGGTTTTTTTAAAATAAATTAATAATGTACTGAACGCAATACAATGCAGGAAACATTTTTAAATAGCATTGTGTAAAAATTAATTCAAACAATTTATAAGGTATACTGCTGTTACTGTAACACTACAAAATTTCAAAAACGATCGCTGTAACGTCAAAATGCAATCCTGATTGTTTTATCAAAAGGATTAGAATTCGCAGGAAAAAACCCATTTGCTTAATTTGTTCATTCGCAGTTTGTATATTTCTTTCTTTGCGTAAGTTCAGCTGTAATGTTGTTTTTACAGCCATACATATTATTTATTTTAGTCATTCAATAATGGCGTTTCCGACTTGCCACAGATAAGGCTGAAGTAGAAATCACATCAATTTGCTTAACCAGCTACACAAGAATAATTTTGTGTTAGTTTTCTTTCAGTACGTGGCAGCCCTTAATAATGATTGCCATATTAGGCCTGGGTGTTTTTTCTGTGGCCTTCTTCGGACCGTATATCTTCAATTTAGATACAGCGTTTATTTTGATACAATTTGACTCATGTTATCGACCATGTTCACAAAACATCCATTTATTAGGTATTTATGGCAAAAAATTTCTTTCCCTTTTTGAGCTAACCAATGGAACTTTGGAATTCGGTTCGAGCAGTATACAAAAATAATTCGAAAATTATACAAATTATTTGAAAAATAGATTTAAAATTAAAAAATCAACTGAAAACTGAAAAATTTGTAATTTTTGATACAGACATTTTCTGAGCAGAATTTTAATGAATAAAATCAAAATATATTATAATTAACGTCAATACTTTGAAAATTGATGATTGTTGACCTAAAGAAAATGTCAAAGAACAAGACATGACATAATGTATGTATTCGCTAATCAAAACCAACCAATGAATTTCCACCGGTGAATCGCATATCACTGAGCACTCCATCACACTTTTTTGGCCTTCTTGAACAGTTGCTGTTTTTAGAGGCTGCGCAAATTGCGGAGGTGTCAATGCGGGTTCTAAATACATACAGTAACGTTAACAGCGTATATTCTGTGAGCCATTTGGTAAAAACGGGTTAATCCATAGACATAGTATGACACAGCTTTGCAAAAGTTTTTGAAGTCTACAGTCCAGTTCACTTTTTACCCAGAAAATCAAAACACCTACAACTAGCATTGAGATACTCGTAACGTTTCATCAAAGAGTTCGCGCAGTAGCAAATCAGCCAGTATAACAATTTTCATACTATTCGTTTTATAGTAGAAGACAACATTCTCCTGGTTTTGGTTTTTGGTTCATTTAAAAATTTCACATCAGGCCTCTATGAGCTCAAGTGATGCACGAATTATTCTGGACTTTGCGGAGTATCTTTATCTTAAAAACACCTGTCAAAACGCAGATTTATAGTTATTCAGGTTCTTGTATTCACGTTATAAACTTTTATGATGTGTGGAACTTGTGCGCCCCGATCTTCTGAGCCATCAAATTTTTTTGTGATACCAACAAAATTTTTTATGATATTTTTTATGATACCACCACTAATAATTCACGAACATGGACACCGCATGGTCATTCTTTTTTGTCAAAACCGGCAATTTACTGTCAATAAAATATGTAGGCAATTTATCTTGTAGGGTCGGAAGTGAAATGCATGCTGTGGCGTTCTCTGTATTCTTGGCCTAAGGCTTAGCCTTAGTCTAAGCTGAGGTCTCTATATGAGCTATATACTAAGCCTAAGTCGGGGATGGCACCCCGAACCCCCGCTGTAATCCTTATTAACAACACAACCTCCGGTTTTGAAGGTATAATGGGCCTCTATTTGGTGCAATGGGCCACATGTTATTATATGCGTTTCCGACAAGATCTATTATTCTTGTACAGGCTCATATTTACCCACGCGACCACCGTTTATTTTTTCAGAACACAGATTTTTGACACTATTATATTCCGACCACGCTTATCAAGCATTAATTATATCGCGTGTGTAAAAAAATGTGCGTGCCGTAACCGTTGGAATTAAAATAGCCTTTATGGTCACTACCGACAGTTTTCAATACAAAACTAACTGCCATGTGAATTGTTGTGTTGAATACAAAGCCAACAATATTTTGTCATCTGTATTTAAAACAAACGTTGCAAGAGAAATTGCTCAATTTCAAAATAGTTATGAATTTTACTGTTTTAATAAGATTTAATAACCAGTTATAGCAATGTAAATGCCTGTCTTTGTTTTTAAACACTTTATGCATATGAAAAAATATCCACAATTTTCAGGACAGATACAGAATCTGCACTATTTTATTCGCGCGACTGATATCATGTCATCCCTTGCTGACGCTTTTAGGTTATTAATACACACAGTCAGATCCATGTGATAACGTTCATGCATTTTTTATAAACTCACGGGTGTGCGTAACAACGAATTCCACTTTGTTATCAGAGAACGAATGTGCATAACATATTGTTGTGGAAGCGTAACAACTAACCAATGTTGTTATAAAGGAATGGTTATGGGTTATAACAAAGTCCCAAAGTTGTTACGCAGAACCCACTTTGCACAACAAATCACGCGTGTATATGCTTCGATATCGAGCAAATGCACACATTTTTCTGCGAACGACGCTTAACTGCACCAATATATACAGCAAACATTTCTCAATTATTCTCACAGCCTACGAACTCACCTTCTATCTTCAGTTGTGCAGTGCAAATATTTTGACTTTGTCCACTCAGAACGAGACACCCATATTCGCCAGAATCACCGTCCTCGACATCGTCAATCACAAGTTGACTAAGAATAGTATTGTTTGATGACGACTGTTGAATCACACGAACTCTCGCTGACATTTCAATTTCTTTGCCACTACTCAGCCTAAAGGTATTGATAAAACGTACAACAAAGTTATATCGCTCAGTTTTGCAAAGCGATCCGCAGAAATTGCACAAGTAATGCTACCCGCGTATATGACCAAGCATATGCTCAAATGTGAAGCGATGAATACCCGAACATCACGCGTGTAGCAGGCAAGTAAGCTCAAATATATTTGAACAAAACAGAAGATATTTTTTCCCCAAACATATATTTGTAGCATAAAATTCATTATCGTTCTTCTTGAGAAATTAACAAGCTATACCAATTTTTTGGGGTGATAGGTCTCAGCAAATTAACTAAGTTCGGCCCAGTTCTGTTAGCGAAGGTATCCATATCCTAAAAATATTCTGGACACGCACACATTTGTCATTACTGACATTAAGGTTTATGACAATAGAGTAAGGACGAATTCAATAGCATAACTTTTTCATTCCCACGGTCAATAGCGGCATAGCTGGAACAAACGGCAATTTCCGTAGAAAATGTTTTGCAGACACACCTGTGTCATAACTGACATTCGGTTTTATGACACCACAATAAGGATGAATTCAATAGCATAACTTTTTCATTCCCACGGTTAATAGCGGCATAGCTGGAACAAACGGCAATTTCATTAGAAAATATTTTGCACATACACATTTGTCATTAATGACATTCGGTTTTATGACACCACAATGAGGATGAATTCAATTGTATAAATTTTTTGGTGTTGACGGTTAATATGGACATAGCTGGAACAAACAGCAATTTCACTAGAATATGTTTTACACAGACTCCTTTGTCATTCTGACATTCGGCTTTATGACATTACAATAATGATGAATTAACAGCATAAATCTTTCGGTTCTCACGGTCAATCTGGAACAAACGGCAATTTCAGTAGTAGTCTGGTTAGTTGGTAAATTATTGTTTCATGGAAATGATAGTGATATTTATTTTTGTGGTAATTTTAAGCCAAACGTCACGGCGTATGGTACCGCTCGCGACAACCATACACTGTATGAAAATTTCAGTGATATATCTGGTAAATATTCTTCACGCATTGCAGTAACTTCATTGTCAAAATATATGGAGCCACCGATGTCAAATATTGAATCTGCATAGCTTCGCTTCGGTAAATTTTTATTTGAAATTTATGTAAGTATATTTTATTTTATTTAAGATACGAAATCTTCAGGTTCGTTTACCTATTCTTCCTGATATAAATGTTTTGTCTTAAATCTGTTCAATATCGGACACATAATAAACCATGGCTTGATTCAAAAGACAGCATGCATAGGTCTATCTCGATGAGTACATTTGTTAGTAAATCTACTATGGTAGCTACAATACTATCTGTTGTCTGTCTGTTAACTATCTACATATTTGTACTATAGGTCAACATTTCCTGAGTATGTAATTTTTACACAGTTACTGTTGCTAACCATATATCTGTAACTATGTAATGATTTGAGCGGTCTGTTAATAAGGCAAACAAACAATAACACACATACACAACTACGCTACAGGTTTAATATAGTTGATACAATCCGTTGTAGAGTCACTGGGGGTTATAGAGTAATTACAGACGTTAAAGGGTTAATCTGCTTAAGAGATGCCAATTTTGTCAGTATTTTACTTAATAACAAAACAGAGGTGCCGATACATTGACATGTATCTGAACTGTATTTCCTTCGTCCAAGTTGGAAAACAAACAGTATATTTTTTACTTTTGAAATCTTATGAAATGGAAAATTCCGAATAGCTAAGCTCGATCTCTTGGAATTATTTTGGGAGTAGTTTGCAGCTGTAAAATCTCACTCACCACTTTATGACAATGCCTTTACTATCAGGCACAAGACATTCGAATAGCGCAGTTTCTCCTTTGCGAACTCGTGCGTCGTGTATTTTCTTGATAAAATGCATTTGGGTCGATGTTTCAAGGCTACGATCGATCTGAAATACACAAATGTAAACTGTATATAATGAAAAGTCATACAAAAACTAATTTTTTCCTCTAACTTTACGGTTAGCGACCGTCTAAATTTTTGAATGATAACATGACCTTGAAGCCAAAGTTAATCTTGCTTACCAACAAAGTGCACGCAAAAACTATGCAGAACAGAAGAATGCTTTAGTAGTTTTGTGTTAGTGTTTGAACAAAAACTAGACGAACTGGCTTCTTTTGTAATTGTCTGGTCAATGTTGAACACAACACCAACCTCAAACACTGAGTATTAGCATGCCTTGCTGTGCACCCATAAATTTGTACACATGCTTATGATAAGTTCAAATGAGAAGTTACACAAAGTATCGGTGAGTTATTTGCTCAATCTTGCAAACGCATACATTAATACACTGCAAGCCATGCTGAAACGAAACTGTAACATGATTGTAGCACAATATTATATTAGTTATGTTGTGTGATACAAATTTGTGTGAAACGCTAATTAAATAGACCAATCGGAATTTCAAAACGAAAGCATATATGTCAGAAATCTATTGTTTATTTATTTGCTCAATTTGAATACTTATTAAATATATTTTCACTGCATATTCGAATTTCAAATATTTGATATATATGAAATATATATATGAATACACTACATGTGAATACGAATATTTGATATATATGAAATATATTTGTATTTGCAGGTAAATGCACCTTTAGTGAGTCGAAGTGGTGCGAAGATGAGCTCGCTATTCTGGTAGTTCAACGTCCAACGAAACTAGCGATAATATGATAGCAAAATCTAATATAGTGGAAATGATAAGTTTACCTTTGTGGATAACACCTATTGGTTATCTCGTATCACACTGATTACATCTGATTAATATTCTATATTGAGTTCTGGATTACGATAATTCCATTTAGACATAAAATGCATTGCTCATACATTTCATTAAATTACAGCCATATTTATTAATTAAATCCGTCGTTATAATATAAAAGTTGTGGCAAAAACCGTAACATATCTTGAATCGGGGTTTAATACATATGTCACCTTATCTCAATAGATATAACAGTAAAATTTACTAAGATGACGAAATAACTACAGACCAGTCCAACATAATCCAATATACGTACGAATAACCAAATATATTTTCACTGGATTACTTATATCAACCGTATGTTTGGCCAACTCGTCCTCTTGTATGTCATCGAGACTTTTGCCTGATTAGGTAGCAAGAATCGTTTTCTAATGCGCGAGTAAACTTAAAATGACCCCGGCAACCATCCTATTTTGTATTTTTGCATAAAATTTGTTACGGAACGCTTTTTGATCAATTGAAATTCGGCGCAAATCTGTTCGCGAACACAGCGCCCGCGATTGAAATTAACCATTTTGCGTTCGCGAAAATTTAAGTAAAATTACCCAAATGTTTGAGAACGAAAATTTGTCGATTTGATTGTGACGTCACTTTTACACTAAATCTGTTCGCGAACACTGTATAATCCAAATTTAATACATTAGGGAACAGAATTTCTGCAAACTGAAATCGCCAAAATTCTGTTCGAACACAAGATCTAATTTCTGGAACTTGAATTTGATTTTCACAATTTTCGGTTAGCGAGAAACCGAATGAAATTAAGCCTGTTTTCCGTAACAAGGGTTTGCAATTCGATATCGGTAATGACAGAATAGAATGGTTGGCCGGATCAACTTAAGTTTACTTACGCATAAATACAGTGCGTCAATAAAGTATAGAATCGGACAGCGCCGAACAAAAAAACTTTTCTACATAACCTTACTTGCGCAGTTTATGTATACATCCATTTGGTGCCTTGGTTATTTGTATTGGTTTACTTACATCAGCAGTATCTTCGGGTAATTCGTCGTCTTGTATATCATCAAGGCCAGTATCCGTTTGAGCATCGTCTTCTTCCTCAACACTGAGTGCAACTGCGTCGAGTTCGCTGCGTTCTTCGCTGGTTGCATCGATTTCGTCACTAAAACATAATACAATTTAGTAACATAAAGTAGTGACTTTAAAATTGCGGCGAAAACGGAATTCATTTATTATTAACGAAAATAAGCAGGCAAGTGCAAATAATCCCTATAGATACTGTACTTAATAGGTCTTAAAGTTCTTAATACCTAAATTGTTCCGGTAGCGTTAAATTCGCACGACATTTATCCAACTTTTAGATCTTATCACCCATGATTTGAACAATTGTGGAAACAAATCTGTAAAACCACAACAATAACTTGCACTAAACCAATATCGTAAAGTGAAATGGCTAACTATATCTTATCTCAAATTAAACGCACAACAATTCGGTGGACTACTAACATGATTGGATGCAAATATAGAGCGATATCAAAGTACACATTTTATCACTTAATCAGTTTCATTTAAACATGGAAGATACTACAAAAAATACGCGAAAAAGTTCTATCAAACATGAGCGATAATATAACAAAAAAAGATGTAATTTCAATGTCTCGATTCGTTTCTGCAAAAGCATGAAAACAATCTTCGTCCAAAATAAACTTAGTCGGCTTAAAGTGCTAATGTCGATCATTCATCGATACCTTACGTCGAGAGCAATTTTAGGCAGCCGTTACTTCACCGGTACATCATATAATCTAGAAATGAACAGTTGGTTGACACAGGATCGAACATTCTTAATAAATACCAGATGGATTACGGGAACAAGTAAGATAACATTTTGCTAAAGCTATCTAGTCATGAAAGCACGATCTGCCAGTAGTGATGCAAAATTGTCAAACGCAACGAAAACCCATTATAATAATTTTAACCTGTTATAACAAGCACCAAAACTACGACACTTACGCTAGTCGCATTTGGGCAGTACACGAAACTTCACCAGCTTCGTTTTCAGCTTTGCACGAAATTTCACCAACCAAATCAGCGGTAAAATGTCGAATCACAAGGGTCGATACACCTTTTGTGGTTGTAATTTCAAAGTTGTCTTCTAGATTTGCTATGTTGTGCCCTTTTATTGCCCACGAGATTGTTGGTGTCGGATCGCCGGTGAAAAGCACCTGAAAAAACGAATATACAATGTTATCATAAGTATTTATAAACAGAGACTCGGTATTGTCATAACGTTTTATTCTACCGTGCAACAATACATATGTACTCAAGTATATATCATGAATCTGCATTTAATCACAATTACGCCTTTTCTCTAAGCGCTATGACTCTAACAAAACAAACTAAGAATTATACTATGTTAAGATGATACGTAAAAAATAAACTATTAAAAATATTTCAGTGTTATTAAACAGTAACACTTATATTCGTTGACCAATCGACACAGCTCAATCTTGTCTAACGCTAGCCTGAATTAAGAAACTTTATATTTTATAAACAAACTTTATATCTTAATAAAAGCTTTATACAAAGAAATTGCTTTCTGCTACTGCTAGCTTGTACGATACCATCAATTTATATTCACGTTTGTAGTTCAAAAATTGCATGTTTGACGATTAATATTTACAAGCTTTATTTCGTATCATAAAATGCGGTTGTTATAATCCAGTAAATTAATTCTGGCTACTTTATACGAAGCGCCCCTATGGACGGTATCGCAATTGCAGCTCATATTTGAAAGTATGACGACAATTCTAACCTATAAGTTTGTCTAAATTTAGCACTTTGAGCAGAAATAGCACGACTGACCGGCTTCCAAATATTTTGGCAACCGTAACGAGATAGTTCTGAATCATATGTGATCAAGGGGGTTAGGGTGTTCTACCCCACCTGAGGCCCCGGAACCCAAAGTCTGAGAGACCGAAGGCTGATGCTTCCTTTACTTTCCGAGAAACCGGCTATCCCTGGAACCTTGGACTTCGAGCATATACTGGTTCTGGATAAAACCTATCAGGCAAGGAACTCAAATAGTTCAAAATGAATTATAAATACTACAAACCATTGTAAGGGCAGCTATGTAATTTTAGTTAAATTCTCTATTTACAAATTTTTTTGGTATTTGGACAGCAACGGTACGTTGCTTATAAGAGAAGTGTTTTGCAAATTTAACAAATACAAAATTAAAATATAGAGAAGTATTTCCATCTTTGTATTAGATACGACTGTGTACATAATGCAAACGCGTGCCATCGAATATAAATTAACACAAATTAACGCTGACCAATCTAATTTTAATTCAACAGTACCCAACTACTTTTGAGCCTTTAGTATTTTAAATCCGTCAAACTAGATAATTTTTATATTGAATCCATGGTTTTATAGAAAAAATAGAAAAACCTAGATTACTATTTCGCGGCAAAGACATAGTCTTCCTGTTGTTGTTTTTATAACTTTTGGCTTTGCCCAGTATAAAAGTGCCACGCCGACGATCCAAACGAGTTTCCATTGCTTTTTGAAACAATCTCATGGCAGTTAACAGTAGGCTGTTTTTATTACATTACTAATTCATGATGTCCAATAATAGGTTTTTGTTTGGTTTTTGTTTTTCAAGATTAATCTTAACCCATTAATGTCGGTTGGTAAATAACGACAATGCACGTTGTTCAATGTTATATTATTGAGTTTGTCGTGATAATTAATGTATGTTTCACATGTGTCATTATTCGTTCGCTTCGTGAGGCACTTTAAGGAACCGAGCAATAGCTATTATATAGTGTAGTGGTTTGTGTACGCCATTCTCATTAGTGCAAATTTGAACCGTGGTGAGTTTTCAAACATTACACGATACACAAGTTAGTTCGTGCGTTAATGGGTTAAATAACTTTAATAAACATCAATTAAATCCAATCTTCGCCCTAACAGGGAGTTCGCTGATGGGAGATGCTTCGGTATATATTGCAATGATGCTTAAAACGTGATCACTTTTCAGCTCCGTTAATTATTTGATTAAGATAAACTGGAAACATGTGTTCGCTTTAAAGCGGCCAAACGCCTCTAAACAGTAGGTCTCATTCCGTCAATTTGTGAATAAATTATCAAAATAGCACAGCAAAGCGAATCCCATAGAAACTTAATAAGGACATTATTTAAAACAACTGAAAACAATATCATAGGTGTCGACGGGAGTGCTAGGGGATTAGAGGGTTATCATCTTAAGCGTCTGACCGCCCAAGTCAAATATATCTCCTGCTTGAAAGCTGCGCCCTCTCCCTCCGAGACAGATGGACAGTTTTTGCACAAATATGCAAAAATAGGGTGAAAATTGGCAACTTTTTGGAAATTACACAAAATTACAGTTTAGCTTGATCGTCCATGCTCATACC